>BMAT01009112.1:22326-52772 GCA_019649035.1 Elysia marginata
CGTGATAACCGGCGTCCTTCACCTGCCTACTCGGGTGTGCAAGGGGCAAAACTCCTGGGCGCCGATTCCCTAGACCTAGAGTCGGGATTTGCCGATCGCATTTCAGCATTTTTCTTGCGTTTAAAATGCCGCTGTTGATAAACTACCGCACCGATTTACATATTCTATACATATTAATAAACAAGAGCTTTCCTAGAATACAGCTCAAAGTATCCCCGGAGTGAGCGGACCATAGGAAACGAAATAACGGACTTTAACTTTACGACGAACTTATATCTCGGCTTCTATGAACCGCACAATGTAAACAAAACCGCCACGTGAAAGGTCAGCATCTCATCTGATTGGCTGCCAAGTTTCATAACAATCCGATGATGTTTAGTAGGTCAAACGATCGTGTGAACACAACACACCGCAAAAAGGTGGTACCGCGATATCGCTCTGCGTTTGTCTAGTCCAGCGAGGCTGGCCAGTTGCGTTGCTATTTTATTAGTCTTCGCAACATGTTAAGCCTTTTTTCACATTCAGTAGAGTTGGCTAATGGTCAATTTGAGAAAATAGAGAGTTCCCATCTTAGAGGTAAATTTTAGATTAAGTTTATTATGGTATATCTTGATTCTGAAACTGACAAAAAAGTGCCAATTAACAAAACATTGTGTCTCACATACCTTATCACCAGAAAAACAACACCATTGGGCCTTGAGTCCATAAGGTAATTTACAAAACTGCGAATCCTTTCTGACATAGGGTTATCAAGCTCTGGCAAATCCATCTGAAAAAGAGACGGATTTTATAAATATCTCAAAATTATTTTTATCTTCGTCAACTGAGATAAATACCATCTTAGCTCAGCCACTGTGATGGTAAAATTTATTTCAATCTTAACTAATCAATTTATTTCATCAACCAGATTATTTATACATTCAGAGCAGTCCTTTAAAAGTCAAAATGCAGATTCAGTTAAAAATATCAGAACTTTGAGTAAAAGGAAACTTGACAAAGAAAAAACAAACTACCAGTTGGGATTCTAAAAAAGATTTGAGTTATCCATAAAGTTGAATTATCAGAGTTTAACCCCTTCATGACGTAGGTTCTGACAATCGTCATGACGTTGCAGTTTTTGGTTAGAAAAGGGATTATTTGTATATTTTTAACATTGCTGAACTCCAATTATATTGTCAGAATTCAAATAACTCTGCCTTAAATATCCCTCTTATGCAGAGCAAAACATGACGTACGTTGTATGACTAAGTGTCATGGGGAACGAAAAAACCTGCTGATTCGAGGACGTACAACGTACGTCGTGTTTGCATCTTGTCACGACAAATAGGACGTTTACAATTGGGAATGAGAATAGAGCACACAATTGTCTGCAAGAAATGGACTTGAAAGAGGAAGTTTTCCAACAGTAACGATAATTTATGCTCTAATCTAATTCCCAATAGTTTGGTTCTGGTAAGACTATCAGGTTCAGCATGTTAAAGAATACAAGAAAAAAACACTTTCTTTTTTTTATTTCCATATTACCTTGTTTGATATTTCATGTAATGCATGGTTTTGTCCACAATTGATACTGAATTGGGAACCCTTCATGAACCACAATTTAGCTAATAAAGAGAAATTTAAACTTGAGTTTCAGTATTGTGGCTTTAAGAGAGTAGCTTTTGTGTTGTGACCCCATTCAAGATTTTATTCTTATAAAATTATCAAATGTGGTTGAGACAGAGATTCGACGCATTTGCTCATGCTTTTTTTTTTAATTGTTAATCTTTAGGAATACCTGGTATGTAATCTTTACTTAACACTGGGAGCCCTTGAAAATTAGCCACTAAAGTTCTTACGCACACTATTTTCAGAACAGTTAAAAGACTTGCTGGGAGGAAAGCATTAGTTCAAATCAACAGAAATGTACCAACTTGCAGCTTAGAAGACATGGCAAAGTAATGTTATAAATGGATGACATGACCATTGCTGCTGTTTCCTACCTTTTTGGGGAAATTTAGATGTTTTGTTCAAATAATATAATATGAAATCCTACCATTCCATCTGGTAGAGATGCAAAGTTTGGTTTGTCAAAAACATCATGGCAGACTTGATCTCCAACAGCACTGCCAACCAGAAGGTACATGGCCTCGCCCGTATCCATGAGGAATAGACCTGTCCGCTCAATATTAGCTGATGAAAGTTGCAGCACGCCTGCACTGGGGATTTCTTCTTTTCCTCTCTTAATAGGGTTCTGAAAATGACAACAAAGTAGGTTAAAAATTTTTTTGAAAAATCATAAAACAATAAACAGGAAGCAAATGGACAAAGTTCATCTCATATTATGTGTATGAGGTATAACATAAATTAAAGACTCTTTTTTCAAAACTTGGCTGAGTTCATTTTAAATAGTTTCCAAGAACACGGCCGCCTTGCCTTCTCTAAGTCAGTAGTCTCTTTCTTTCTATTAAAATTTAAGGAAAATTCATGGCACATGAAGTGTTGATAAGTCAGAGTTAAAGGTATTTTCATTTTCAGAGAAATTCAAATTTACCTCAACAGGATTTTGAGGTGAGTAGTAGTTTTGGGAGTTTATATCAATATATGACCAGATTATACTTTAGTAGGTACAAAAGAACAAAAAAAAAATTGGATCTAGACAAAAAAAATTTATATGAGGGTGTCCAGGAAAGCAACCAACATTGAACACATGGAGGGTTTGGGGCTTTTTGTACATTTTCCTCGTTTTTCTTTCTGTGCAATTTTTTTTCTTTTTGTTTTAAGTCTTTATCTTGACCAGATCAAACTTTATGCCAGTTTTTAAAACTAATAATAGATTAGTTTGTGTGGAAAAGATTTACTTTGATTGGCTCTCTTGCTAAAACACCAGTTCGAGACATCCATATATATTTGTGAAGAGCTTATTCATATCAATAAGTTTATTGTTATACGAATCCAACGTAGTGATAGAAAGAAAAAAATAACCACTGAGACCACTTGCCTCATCACTAAGCTTGTGCAATGGGTAGAGATGAGGATGTAACATCTGGACAAGGTAACACAGGGGTAAAACTTTGCACTGCTGCATAGCAAACACCCGAGTATCCAATTTGGAGCTGCCTGCCAGACTGAAAGCCACCTGGAATAGAAAAATGTTAAAAGAGTGAATAGATGAAATAAAAATATATTTGTGTGTGGTGAGAAGCAAGAATGTAACTTAGGAAGGTAAATGTGAAAACATATGTCCCACATTCTGCCCAAATGAGTTGTAAGCCACATGGATTAGTTTTGAGATAAAAGCTTTTAAACTTTAGTGGGTGCTCAGAAGTCTTCACTTTTTTGTTTTAAATATTGATGCTACAACCATTTCTAAACAGTTTTCAGACCTAATTATATTAAAATTTCCAAAGTCTTTAATTTTAATTGGTATAGTTGCTAAGACCTCAACACCTTTATAATTGTCCAAACTTTAACACTATGTTCTCCCTGATCTGAAATTTCACAGGTCATAACCTTGCCCACTTCAAATGGCCATAACTTTATATGGAAGCATGATGGAGCTTTTCTATTTGTTGTATTTGAAAGTAGAGAAAATTAACTTTACTGTGATAACACAGGGATGCCAACTTTGTGTTTCAAAACATACTGAACTTTTTCACGAAAGCCGGCATAATCAATGACACGACAATCAAAGTGAGAGGTGGGTTTGCATGCTATTGATGGGGACTAGATAGCTCAGTTGGTAGTGGCCTCGATCCGTGGCCCAGAGGTCGCGGGTTCGAGCCTCAGCCGAGCACAGTCCGGGCCCCTACTGGTTGGGTCGGAGTCAGTATAATGTGACCGGCTGAGGCTAAGTCATGGTATTCCCGCTAGTCTCTGGGTGGCAGCCCTTACATTGTCATTGGGACCCGAGCCCTGAGAGCATAGCACCTTTGAAGTGGAATCGGGCTTGTAAAAATATCCTTCAATTCCAATTGCATGCTATTGTTAGAATTAGTATTAAAGTTAGATAAGCCCACTTGTCTTAATTTTATACAAAAGATTTCCTGGAAACGTTAAACTAGGCTACTTTGTTATAACCTTCAAATATTTAATTCTTACTTGTAAAATTATTAAATTGACCATAGCAGTAAGGACAGATAACTAGTTTCTGCTTATTACCCACATTTATCTAGCACATAGATTGTAGACCTTGGTGCAGTGAGTGAGTAACATAACTTTTGAAAAATACCCTCTTACATGTGGGCCAATGACTACCCAATACATGTAACTCATGATGCAGCCTACATGGAGTGATGGACTTTTACCCTGTTTACATCATTTATCTTTTATTGTTAACTTTGGAACAAGTCTTTTCAACTATGCCATGGCCATCGTACTGCAGTCGATCTAAATCTAGCTTTTTACATCTAAGATTGTTAGCTTTTTATGTCTAAGATTGCCAATTTAGGCCCTAGCTATAATATCTAGACTAGTTTTACGTTAAAACATATATTTTGGGTCCAGACTAAAATAGATCTAGATCTAGACTAGTTTAGCCATATTTCCTTGATAACAGCAAGCACTGTTGGCATCTGATTTCCAGATGAGAATTTGGATCTAGATTCTATGTCTAGATATAGCATACCCCATGTGCATCAATGGTCTGAACTCTGATAAAGCTAGAGACTAGTAGGCTACTAGATCGAGTAGTAACCGTCAGGTAAGGTGGAAATTAGAATGTGTGAAGATAACTAATCTAGTCATTCTAGATCTAGATAAGATAAGATTTAGATGGCGGTTTTGCTCTCTGGAAATGGAATAGTTTACAAATCAATCCAGTTTGGATCTTGATCTAAAGAAGAATCGCTAAAGTTGGTGAATAGTAATTGCTACAGTTCTTAATGCTAAACGGGAATGGAGAATGAAGTTCGCGCAAGATAGAGAGAACAACACAGTATTCATTCACTGAACGGTTTTAATATTGCTTCATTTCTTAAATTTCCAATAAATCTGATATACACCACAAAACCAGAAATAAGAATGTGGTATTTTCCAATAACAAGCATGCTTTCTATACTTCGTCTGTTTCGCTTTATGTTGGGGGAAAACGGAGAATAATTTCGGAATCGAAATCACGGAATTGTACTGATCAAAAAAAAAAAAAAAAACGGGTCCATACGGAACAAAACCGAAAAAACGGACTTCTGTATTTGTGCGGAAAATCGGCACCCCTGATAACAATATCTGACAACCTTCCAATTTTGACTTAAGACCCATTTTGACTGGTTGCAAGGCATAGTGTCACACTGCTAACGTATACATCTATCTCAGAGAAAGACCAAAATGACATAGACACACCGTGATTATATTTGTTAATTATTTCATCAATTCTATTTAAATTGTGAAAATTGGCTAGGCAAAATTTAATTATTACCTCATTAATATACAACAAGCAGTTGTTTCATGATTTTTTTTCTCTTCTCAGGACTTCTGATTTTGAGATAAACCATTATCTTAGAAGCATGACAGTTGAAAGAGATCATAATACATCAGTTGAGAGTTTTTCTTGTGAATTTTTACTACAAACCAGATATCTCTTGGAGGGTATACTTACACTTTTCAACATGGCAAGCATGTACAATGGCATTAGCCGAAGTGAGTATGGTGCTAGAATGGTGCTACTGTTCCTCTGAGAGGATGGAATCTGCTGTGCATATGCCCCTAGGGCATCGAGCGAGGCATTCATCATGGCATCTCGAGCATCACTAATAGCAGAGTTCAGTGACCTGTCCACAGCTAAAAGAGAAAAAAAAATAGTTGGTATCTCCAGGGTGTACAGGCTTTTGGTCTCATTTGACAGCAAAAAGACAAAAAGTTGTCACAAGTTCTCTCTACTTATAAGATGCTAAATGCTCATTAAAATCAAGCCAGAAGATATCTCTGAAACACTTTGCTGAGACCTGATTAACATCTGCAATCTGATTCCAGCAAGTGTAAATGTATTTTGGAATGGAGAAAAAAATCAATTGAAAGAAGGTTCATAATTTTAAAAACTTTTTTCCTAGTATGAAAAGAGCATGCTCCTTCTAGAAGCCAGCTATTCTCTCAGCTGACTCACCAGAAGAAACTTGTAAGGCCTCCGTAGATCAAGATAGAGAGAAGGAGAGGAAGAGTATGCGCATCAGCAACAATGAAGACGACCATTATCACCAACTATACCAATGCAAGCAAATGAATCAAGGCTTAAAAATTTCTTGAGGGAACATAATTTGTCTTTATTTTGCTGACATTGTAGATGGAAACCGATAAGCAAAGAACAACAAAGGTTCTGCCAATCTTGGGCAGAAAACAAAAGAACAAATTGACATAGGGACAATGGTTTGCACCAAGGAATGGTTGTGGCTTTGTTTTTAAAGTTTGGTTCTGTGAGAACGTGAGAAAGGGCCTCTTGGCAAGCGATGGGCAATCATGTGTAGAACTAAGATTCTGTTTGGGTTTGCCATAAATTTTCTGGATAACACGGCTTAACTGTTTGATTAACCTGCAAGGGAAGCTTCTTTATTATTATTTCGTTTATCTGCATTGGAAGGCTAGCTCCCATCGGCAAAGTGCTTGAGGGTTGTTTCCTCAATGTCAATTGTCGCATTTCTGACGATAATTGGAAAAAATGCTGGTGTATAATTAGTGGGCCAAAGAGACATTCCAAAGCACATTGTTTTTCTTATTCAAACTTGGACTATTAAGGACTGGGTGTGAGGCTTGATTCACTGATGCTATGATTTGAACCTTTTTCCTCTGTCAAGTCGAACTCACCCATTTTAGCCAACAAGGCTGCAATAGCTTGTTGATCAGCACCAGCAAAAATTTCACTCAGCTGATTCGTCACAGGAACACAGAGCGTATGGACTCGGATCCTGCGTTCACCTGGATGCATAAATTAATCAATGCCGTCTTTGAAATCATAGATAGGTGCTGATAGTTGCTAAGTGTTTGAACAAATTCTTGTTAATATTGTGCATTTAACATAATTTCAGTTGATTTGTACCATTGTTATTATCATTATTCTTCAGACATAGCAATTGATAATCCCTACTGGCAAGGTAACTGACATGATTTACGGAACAGTGCTTTACTTTTTTACACATGTGATGGTTTAATATTACCCGTTTCCGTGCAAAAGTTTCACAAAATTTCAATAATTTCATATTTGATGCCACGCTATGAGTGTACACTAATCACCTTTGCTGGATGTGTACAGTAAAGCTGCCTGGAAACTAATTGTGCTGGAATCTTGAAGATTGTCCTCAATGGACATCTGCATGCCGAAACCAGCATCAGGGTTGATGTTGGGCAGAGACAAAAGGTCTGTTGACCTCACAAAAAAGTTGCCATGGAACGTGTGGATACTCAAACCTGTGAAGAGTAGTGTGGACAAAACCAATCATTGTTTTGTTTTTGCAACCTAGAGTTCACGCTATCCCTATACAGGGCAGGGCTGAAATACATTTTTATAAAAATACAGTCCAGTCCAGATATTTCAAACCGCATGGGAACAAAGTTTAACTTTGATTATCAATATTACAATTGATCAGCATATTTTACAAAAGAGAAATAAGATATAAACAAGTATTGGAAATATCCAGGTTCAGGTTAACTGGATTCAACATTAATGCTTAAGCTATTATTGAGCTCATCATGCTAGAAATTTTTTATCAATGCATTTTAGGTTTTAAATATCTGGACATTCTATCAGTAAAGCAAATTAAAAAGCAAAAAATCACTTCAATTTTTTTTGTTTTCAATAAAATGAAAACCAAGTTTGAAAATTTAATGGTGTAAATTATGTTGCAATAATTAAAGACAGTATGAATGGAATAAAATGCAATATTTAAGTAGGTTCAAAAAATTATTACTGATTTTACTCTTCTTTCTCGATGTTTGGTTGGTTTCCTCGAATAATCTAACAAGAATTTTACAAACTTTCAGACAATGAAATGTCTGAATCTTTAAATAAAATATTTTAAGAAGCTTACCTCTTGTACATCTAATTCTCATCACAGACTCAAAGCCAATTTTGCGAGTGAGATAACGCCGCAGATCTGTCTCAAATTTGTCCACCATGCCAGGGTTTCGTACAGTGTGAAAAGACGGGTAGTAATATACACAACCAGCCGAGTACTTGGAAATGCAGGCTAAAGAGAGAAGAAAGAGAACAGAAAATAAACTCCTAAGGTGAGCCTGGAAGAGAGGGGAGAAGAATCACAGATGCAGTGAAGAAAACTTGAAAATTTTTATATGCTTTTCCTTTTAGCCTTCCTACAATAATATTGTTCTGGCCTATTTCACAGGAGAGCATCTCTTTACACTAAAAAAAAGAAAAACATTCACCCTTAACTGCTCTACGCTGCTCATAACAAGTCATCAGCAGTGAAAGAAAGAAAACTTGTCCGTAACCTAATATTATACCGGAGCACAAATTAAATAAAATTAGACCTGACACCCCCTTAAGTGAAAAATTGAATGATTTTTTGAAAAATCTGTATTCAGGGTAAAAAAAATCTGTATGACCATGTACCAGAGCTCACAAATTCTGGCTCTTATTCATGTTGGATTCAAGCACTAGCAATGCAGTTTCCTTAATAGTCACTGTGATTTAAATTGTTTCACAACAAAAAAGGGGGTGTGAACAAAAATGTACAGAAGTTCATAATCTATTAACTATCATGCCACCATGTAATACAGTAAAACACAATATTTTTGGTACATGTAGTAATAACTTCCATATTACTAAAAAATGAAGAAAAAAAAACCAATGGGAAATTACTTTACTGACGTTAAGTCCATTAAATGGCAATATTGTCCAGCAGTAAACAGTATTTAGTAATAAACATTTAAAAATATACTGTTTTTTGGCAAAAAATCTGGACACACAAATTTAATCTATATCAATGGCAAGTCTGTAAGATAATTAGTGTATGGATAAGGTCAAAGAATATACTGGGGCCTTGTGCAGCTAATTTAAGACTTAAAATATTTGATAATGAAAAAGCCACGAACCGGTAGATGAAAATGTAAATAAAAACTTACATAGAGAAGCAAGATCAGCATATTGTCCATTTAACATAAACAAATCAACTGCTATCTGCTGTGCTGAACAATCCAAAGAGAGCTTCTTGTAGAAATCTGTTGCTGGGCCAATATGTGCTACATTCTGAAATTAAGAATAAAGCCTTTATAGCTTTATAGGTATTAAACTAACATATTTCTATGTTTAATCTTAAATAAAACATACTTTTTAATATTTTTCTCAGATTTTTGTGACCCAACTTACTCAGCTGTACGACTCAAAACTAGTGTTTGATTTTATATAAAGCTGAAGTTTAAAGGGTTTTCTTTGACAATTTAAGTCTTCACTTTTTCAAATTTTCCTGATTTTTCGATAAAGAAAACTGCTAAAAAATCGGAATTCCTGCAAAAATCAGAGAACTTACATCCCTGATAACAAGATTCACAATCTCAGATTCATAAAGCATATATTACACATATTTGCACAGATACAGGTCAAAATTGTTAACATGTTACCTTCCCTGAATCGCCACCAACTTCTCTGTTCTCTAAAGCCCCTGGACCAATTGTCGGCAAACATGTTTGCATAACTGTTATCCTTCCTCCAGTAGGGCTCTGCAAAAAGAAGAATAAATTTATCTAATGAGCTGTCTTGCCTAATGCAAATAAAAAAGCCTTTACGTGACTGCATACCATAAAGCTATTAACATGTCAAGTTAGATCATTCACAATAATTCCTTATATTATTGCTTCACTTGATTTCACAATTTCTTATATATTTAAGTAACTTGAATCTTACCCCTGACCTGTTCTACCCCATCTCTGACCATCATCATCATTGCCTCCACCACCCTGAGTCACATAATCAGTCATAGACCCTCATCCTCCACTTTTCTCTGCCCTGGGGCCAACTTCTAAACTTCTTTAATAATAATAATAATAATAATAAAGTTATTTTTAGCACCTCTTTCACCATGTAGGCTCAAAGCTCTTTTCAATAGTTTATCTACCCAAACAAACAATGCTGACATAATGTCAATTTTGTACAAAGACATAGTCCAGTAACAATTTGAACAAACAGAAGAAAAACAAAAGATGCATGTACAAAATTTAAAAAAGGATATACATTGGCCATCGGTCATTGGATGAATTTTTCAAGACTTAACTATTTAGGATCTTCATATGTCATGAACAAATGTTTTCAATAGGGTTTTAAACTGATTGACAGAAGCGGAATGGGGAAAGTTAGGGTAAATTGTTTTCCCAAGACCATTGCAACATGGCATGGTTGGGAATCAAAGCTGCGACTGCTGGAACACAAGTCTGACGCAAACTATTTTGCCTTGCTGCCTCTTAATCTCTTTCCGTCAATCCTTCAAGAGGTTATCTTTGACCATACTAAATAATTTATTTAATGCACTGATAACTGACTGTAAGCTTCTGTATTTACAAAAAAAACTTGCCACTTTACCATAATAGCCTCAAGGTTGTGGCAGGGTCTATACCTTTTCAAGCATGAACCGCATTTAATTAGGAGATTTCTAATTTTCTCTTTTTCAATAGCATTCCTACATTTTTACTATACAGTTTAGGCATTTAAGATTCTAAACATATTTAAGGTATGAAGGAGAAGTACACATACATTTTCACTATCTTTAAAGTTAAGCCACAAGCATGAACACCTGTGACTTGTCTGTACAAAGTACTTGCAACTCATTCATATACAATGTTAAGCTCAAGTTACCTTAATATTATTTTAAAAATCTAATTTAGAGGATCAAATTACCTAATTAAAAGGATCAAATTATCAACCACACAGGCTAAATCTTAGATTTCATGAATGATATGAGTTATAGCACCAAACGTAAAGTCTGTCCTACCTGCGAACACTAAAAAGACTATCTAATTAGAGAAAGTGAATTAAAAAAAAAAGTTAAAAACTTGATGATGAACAAACCATGAGCTTATGAGCCGCCTGAAGAGCTGCTCCTAAAGCAGACCCAGTCTCATGATTCCCCTCAAATAGGGTAGGCAATTGGTTGAGTAGCTCGATCACCAGTTCTTTGCTTTCATGTAAATAGACTAGAAGGTTATCTGGACAGGGTAGGAATGGGTCTGAGAAGAAAAATATATAAGAAATATTTGAAACAAACTCAAAAGAATTGGCAGATATTGCTCATTGTCTACAATAGAACAATGAAGAAATTTCCCCATTATCACAGTAACTGAAAATTAGACAATGTCATTATATCATTTTATTCCTCTGATAGGTCATGCGAAGTAATTGAAATGGCACTTTTTTTTTTTACTAATTTATGAACATGGATCAAACAAAATACAAAAGAATAAAAAGACTGTGAGAGACATACCATACATCTTTAACTTTAGCACCATGTGTTGTAAAACTGCTTTTCAAAGGCTAACATTAAAACTTAATATACTGACTATATCAGATACAGGATATGACAGAATACAAAGTCAGTGGGGTCGTGACATGGGCTTTCAAAAGCAGCTCATCATCAGGGAAAAAATACAATAACAAAAACCATTTCAGAATAGACTTTATCACTTAAAAGTGATTCATTTTACAAAAGGCACAAACCTTCCAAGTCGGGCACAACCAACATTTGCGGCTGTGACAACCCCTCTGCCAAGTTGAAATAGTAAAGTGACTTGTCATAACAGAGGAACCCAATAGTTGTCCTTGCGTCCCCTGGGAGTTTGTCTAGTTCGTCCAACAGAATTTGACAGAACTGGGACAAGTAACCTGAAAATGGTGATTAAAAAGCTTTCAAGATTTTCGTATTCTATTTTTGTTTCAGAGAAAAAAATTTATATTTAAATGGTTTTTATACAAAGTAAAATAATTTTGAATTTCAACAACTCAGATATTGTTGTAAGTTACACAGCCAGAATAAGAAAGATTATAATTACAATATAAAGTTTTCCTTACAAAATGAGAACATAATGCAGGCTGTAGACTCACCTTTCAATGTAATATGCTTTGACAGTTAAAAACTCGAGAAGTTTACGCAAGAAACTTAGAAGTGCTTACGACATAAAAGTTGGAAATAAGAGTTAAACGCACTAACCAGTTTCCACAGCATTGAAAGACACATCCAACAAGTAAAGGTATACAGCAGGCTGAGGAGGCCGCAACTGATGAAATAAAATAAAATCTAGGTCATTTAATTGGTAACATGTTCATGAAAGAGAAATCCGCAACAGCACTTAATAGAAAAAGAAAAACGACTGAAGGGTTTAATTTAAATTAATTTGAATTTAAATTAATCTCTAAAAATATTAATCTTTAAAAATTGTTTTGCTACTTCGTTACGACAGTCAAAAGAAAATGACATTCAAAACATTTTTTTTATGATGGTGGTGGGTTTTGACATAATACTTTCTTTTGTGTACAGTTATTTTTTGCTGATCAACAAAGAAAAAGAAATTAAACCAGACATTAAGTCACTGATCAAGTCTAGGTTCAGCAAAAGGTTATTTTTATCGCACCACAAGTAAAGAAAAAAAATTACCGTATACTCTGATGGCGCAATGAACTCTATTGTTGCAGATTTCACCTCTGGCCTTCGCTGTGGGTCTCCATAGGTTTTTGTCACTGGGTCAAATGAAAACTCGTCTGGTACTGGAAAAAAATATTATTAAATAATAAGTTCTAATTGATAAACCTATTAATCTTTTTTTTATGTTTGTGTTTTCTGCACTTGACATTTCAGGATACACTGTATATTAGTTTAAAAAGATTTTCTTACAGATAATGTAAAAAATGCTTTGTCTAGTTGTTTTACTACTTGGCTTAAACAAAAAGAATGTAAAAAAAAAAGAAGGTTGTAATAGACCATCTTGGATCTGGTCTTTTCCAGATCTGTTAAGGCTCCACAGTGGAAAAGGTTTAGCATTTACAGAAAATCACAATACAGCCAGTCATATTGTCCCAGCTTGAATGCTTCATAAAAAGCAAAGCTAGCCTCAGTTACGTAACTCATAACAATATAACCTAAATGCTTATCACTAAGTTCAGATTATCTATTAAAAAAAAATTTTTTTCAAATTTAAATGACCCAAAGCTAGTGCTCAACAGACCAAGGCCTCACAAACAAGAATAAAATTAAAATCTTTGCACTCACACTCATTGACTCTAAAACACAAATTGCACTTCCATCGGCGCTGGTCAACAAACACAACAAACGGGTTGATGTATGTCCTACAAGATCGACATCTTACAATTACACTTGACTGTATCACAGGTAGTTGCTGCAGATGAATTACATAGCAAAATAATCAATGATGACATAATTAAAATAAATCAGGGAACACTAGAAAATAAAGTTTTGCGCAAGAAATGTTCTTCTTATAAAAGACCACAATTAGTTATTTTTAAAAAATCAAAATATACCTTCACTATGAAGGTTTCACTAATTTGAACTACAAAGTTTGAACAATGCTTTTAATTAATTTAAATACACTAAGCAAAAAGCTGTCTAATATAGTATTTAAAAAAAAACTTTTTTATAACTTATATTGGACAAATCAAAGCATTTGGTGAAACTCAAGTAATTTTTGGTGTCAAACAGACTTCTGAAAAATACCCAATGTTATTTTAAAATCAGCCTAAACTAAAATGATTTTTAGTTTCCTAGAAAAGTTTCAGAGGATCCCACAATAAATATAGCTTACTTGGTGTTATAAAACTTGTCAATAGCGGCTTTTGAGTAGAATTCAACTGGAACCTTTAAATTTACATACATCGGCTAAATAAAGATGTCCTAAACAGACCTCTGTTATGAAATTTGATGTACGGTTAACTATAACATTTCACAGTAAAATTGCAAATAGTGCCTTAAGAAAAATGCTTAGAGATGAAGAAAGGGGGGGGGGGGGGGGNNNTGCCATTACTTTGCTTAAATACCCAAAACTGTTAAAGCCTTTTTTGGACCTTCAAGATGGAAATCAATTTTAGACCTGAGAGAAACAGCAGATGCAAAAGAATTTTTATAAAATATACCTGGGTGGTAAAGGGAGGATTGGGAGAGGGGGAGGGGTTACTGTAAATGGAAGTGAGTGAATCAGAAAAATAGGAAAGCTAGCAAAGGAAGCCTAAGGTATAAATCGATAAAAACAACCACAGAAGCAATTGCAAATAAAATTAAAGAAGCATAAACCAAAACCACAGCAATTGCCTCCAAAAGGCTAGGCACACTAGAAGATAATTTTTTTCACAATTCAAAGCGCTATTCAAATACACAATTATCATTCAGTTCAAATTCAGCAGTCAATTAAAACTTAGGGACAGTGGGAAAAAAATTGAGAAAACCCATTCCAAGATAAGGCTTGATGCACATTAAAGAAAGAATCTTCAATACTAATAGTCTTCCTCTGTCAGTCCCTACAGAAAGGCAGTGAAAATAACGGATAGAATAGTTAAAAATGGGAGTGTTGGACCACTTACACCATCTATCTCTTCCTGAAACCACCAATAGGAATTTTTTTCAGTTTTTTCTGAGCTTATGACAAAAGCAATTTGGTTCAAAACAAACTAGAGGAGAAATATTGATAAAATTGAATTTTATCTTTAAAATTATCAGGGCAATTTGTTACACTGGTTCTGATGCACCTGACAAACTTCCATTCAACCACAGACTTGGAATACCCTTATTACAACAAAACACCATCTACCTCTTCCTAAAACCATCAGTAGGCAATAGACTTTTTTTTCTTTTCTGAGATTAAAATAGATTTAATTTGGGGGGAATACCTCATTGATATATGCATTATTTTTCTAAGTAAGCTCATCTGAGATGATCTTAATTAGAAGAATGATGCAGATCATCTCATATGGGAGGAAATTTTTTTTGTCATGTTGGCTCTGATTACTCAATAAAATATCAAGCACTGGCTTGCAATACCCATCACAACTATGGAGTACAGGCGATGTTAAAATTCAATACCCTCTATCTTTTTAAACCCAGTTTTAACAAAAGCCTCAACAAATAAGATTGTTGTTCTTTTCAAAACATTCTTTCTAAAAATATATATATTTGCTTTTAACTTTACACAGTTAAAATTATGAAAGTCGCTTGAAAGCTTGAAGAAATTTTTGTTTAGAAAATGGTATATTATATCATGCATCCTCATACTCACGGATAAATCTTTGAATGGGTGAATAATGATTCCAAGCGGCAAGCGAGCTTTATTGAGTAATGACGATGTCTGTGGTATTGCATTCAGTGTACACCGAAAAATGCTGAAATGTCAAAAAGTAAAAATTTTACACTTTTTAAGCCTGGTAGCGTTAAAATGAAAAAAAAAATAAATTCACAATCAATATTTTTAATTTAAATGATAAGGTAAAAAAAAACCAACAACAACTGGCCAATTGGTATAATAAATAGAGTAGAACCCACTTAAAGTCAATACCTTCAAAGTCTTGCTTAAAGTCAACACTATTTTGCAGTCCTACTTTGTATTTCTTTATGTATTTGTAATGGTTAAGTTAACTCTTGTTTCAAAAACATTTTTTTTTTGGTCCCCAGGTGTTGTCTTCATCAAGATTCCATTGTGTGATTAAAATAATATTTAATCTGCTGAAGCGGCTTCCCTAAATACCAAAGTTAGCCTTAAAAATGTGTAGACTGCAATTTGAACCTGTCAATTTTTTCTTAATAGATGTAAACCTGAACAGGGCTATCTTTTTAACAATAGTTCTTGTAATCACTAGATTTTATGCGCTACAGTCCCGCTCATGAGGCGAAGTCCATAGGACAGGAAATCCAAGATGGTTATCTAAAAATAGACGTGTTGATGACCTGTTAGCCAATTGTCTGCTGTAACACCCATGCTGCCTGTGGGTCATACGTCATAAGTTATCGGCGTGAGGGCCCAAGGGTTCTATCATTTCAGCTAAAAATGTCTTGCATTAGTTTAAATTCTTTATATTCACAACCTATTATTTTCAACCACAGGTTTTTCTCATAGTTGTAAGATTTCTATAAATCCACAGTCTTCTTGAAATAAATGAGATTTTTATGTTAACTTTTAAAAGATTTTACATAATTATATTTCTTTCATGGTTTCAAAAGTTATCTTATCTCACTGATGCTTCCATAATCTTTTAAGGAAGACAAAATTTAGGCCTTCGAACTTTGGAGAATTAATTCTATGAGCTGGCAAAGAAGCGCTAAGCAATGTTACTGATGAAATGACCAGTCACATAGGTCACATTGCACTGAACTGTGTCAGTGAACTTCAGAGAAAAGCATGACATTACAAAGCAGATAAAAATGTTCACTATTCTTAACTTTATCCAAGCAAAAAAGCAGTCCTACCAATATGTCCTAGGATTACATATACTGTGTCAATGGGTTTCATGATGAAATAAATGGTACTCATTGGCAACAACCGGTGAGCGAAAAAAAAAGGCATTTTGAACAGGAAAATGCTGTCAGTAGCAAATTAAGGGGCATCGCTACTCAAAAAACCTCAAACGGTGCTCAGAGTACCCATTTTTGGCAATTGCAATAAGAGTAAGGAGCTAAATTCTGTGCAAAATTTCTTTATATTGTTGAGTTATGGCATTTCAAATGAGTGCAAGTCACAATTTTTTCTTCTTTGTCTTTGTATCGGAAGACTGATATTTGCAAAAAACACTGTTTATCTAATTTTTCTTACCACCATAGTCATATCACCCAAATAATCCACCTGGACAATACAGTTAATCCCTGTTGGTTTCTTCAACATATAAGAGTGTTTTCAAACATAATTTTACCAAAATTGCCATTTCTTTGGGGTTTTTTTTTTTTAAATGTTGACTCAGCAGTTTCATAGATAATTCCCTACATGTTTGTGCCATATGCCCCAGTAAAGCCTTAAAAATGTATAAAAATGTTTACAATCTAAGTTTTCTACTAGAGGTGTGGTTTGGAAACTAAATTTTATAAGTTTTCTGGGTGTTAGAGTTAAATATCTTAAGTTGTATCATTTTGAAAAACATTTTTCGTTTTTTCTCAAAATTGCCTTTGGCACATCTCAAAATCAACATTCTACAAAACTACTCGGTAGAATGATCTGTAACTTTGCACACATCTTTTTTCTGTTGCTACTCTGAAACCACACAGAAGGACTTAGCACTGTCTCTCTTAGTTTTTTTGTGTTAAAATATAAAAAAGAGGTCAAATTTTGACATATTGCAATATCTTGGGTCTTCAAAATGTAACATCTAAAAAAATTGATAGGATATAAAAAATCTGCTCTGTATGATTGTTTGTATACATAATATGTGCCTACTTGTCAAATTTAAAGTCTGTCGTAGCCTTGATGGTTGAGATTTTTCAATTTTGGTAAAGGGTACTCCTAAGGCTCAATTTTTGCTATTTCCAACACCTTTTCAGCTGAATTTTGAAAATTTACGCTCCAGAGGCAAAATTTTGGTCTTGAAAGCTCAAACCAAAGCACAACGAATGAATGTCAGTGATGAAAAAGCAAGTCAGAGTGGTATTTGAGATTCAGGGATGCAAGCAGCTCATGAGAAAAAAGCAGGAAATTTTTTATGGAAGTTTCCGAGCGCGAGCTATTCTGATTACTAAAGCCAGTCTTTCAATGTCTAGCAGTAGCAAAAACGATTTTGCCACCAGTTTGGTAAGAAACTCTCTTTTTACACAGCAAACATCATGCAACACCATCCTCGTCCAAAATTTTTCCTGCTATAACTAGAATAAAAGTCTCCATTGAATTAATGTCTTTCTCCTACATTTGTTCTTTGAAATAGAAACACAATGTGAGGTTGTAGATTTCCGCTCCAAGAACTTAATTTGGGTTATATCTAGACTTGGAATGGCCACCATGACCAAAATCTAGATTGTTAGTAAATGTTACTAGAGTCTAGATCTGGATTTTCTAGTGTAAGCGAGTAAGGCTAAGTCAGTTAATGACTAGCTACACTGTTTCTCCATGTCTAGTCGAGATCTATAGAGAGATAGAATAGATCTAATCTAGATTTGAAGAGTAAGACAACTAGATCTAAGAGTTTAAGCCTCTAGCCTGGCACTTGCTTGAAAATTAAACAGATCTAGAAAGGTCAATGAAGTGCAGCAAACACAATATGAAATATCACTGAACAAGATCGCTCTTGGCTAAAAAAGACGAAGTGCACAAGATTGCTCGGGGCTAAATCTAGATGTAATGTAAGAAAGAATTATAAAGGACTCTCGATGTTTTGAACAGTCATAGAACCATGTGTTCATATTATCGTAAGATCACTTTATTTATGACTAGGCCTAGATCTACGTGGAGTATACAAATGCGAAAGATAAACAAGAAAAATTATCGGTAGAATACTTTCACGTTTGCTTTTACGCCCATTGGCCATTGTGTGGACAGTTTCGAACTCATCTTGAAAAAGAAATCAGGCGATGAGGTTACATATATAAAATATAAACGGAAATCAATTAACGGATAAACAAAAAGAAATAATCGGTATCGCCATAGAATTGGAAAAAGGTTTCTAATTCGCTTTCGATTTTCCGGTCGTCTTTTCTCGGTTTAAGTTCTTACTTTAATAAGTTTACAATTTTTCCAACTTTTTTTTTGCTGATAGTCTGGTTGAAAAAGGAATACGAAAATCGAAAAAATCGGGGGAGACGAAAAAATCGGAATTCTGATTAAAATCGGAAAACTTGCATCCCTGTAGATTTCAGCATTTTCAGTGTAGGAACCCCCTTAAAAGCAAACTTTATTTTGTCTGCTTCCTTTTAACAATGGAGGTAAAGGTAAGGTAAGCCCTGCCCTCCGAATGAACCACAGACTTCCTGGCCTTGATGCTAGCATAAAACACATGATAATATTTTAATATTCAAGCAAAAAACTTTCCCAAATCTTTTCTTCCTTATCCGTTAAGCATTAGCTTAAAGAGACAATAGAAAAGAATATATACATTTATTTGTTTGAGGTATTTGTTATACTTGCTCTAATCTTTATATTGGTTTATGTATTCCCACTTTACCAGAGGGGCTTATTTACAATTACTTACTCTGGACTGCAGTTGACCTTTTTGTAGTCATGAGGCAGTGTGGGTTTTGCTGTTTCTACACCTTCTGGGCTAATCAAATGTCTTTCATTGAGAAGGTTGATAGAACGTTGGGAATCCTTCAGATCAAAGTGGAAAAAAAATTGAGAGTAAAAGATAAAAGTTGTAAAAAAAAAACAACCTTTGAATCAAAGTGTCATAGCCACCAACAAGCATCCTGAATTAAGACCATTTTTTTTAATCGGCCGATGGCAAAAATAAAAAGTCCAAATGCTAACATCAGAGAAATGAAGATTAGAATAAGTCTAAAGACACGAAAAATACGACTTAAAAATTAGGATAAACGACAGTTATATAAAAACATCTGATCTTCAAGGCTCTTAAACAAAGCAAAAAAATTATTTAGTAAACTCAAAACCACATAATAAAAACAAAAATTGAAACTTCGACAATCTTATTAAAGCTAAGCGGTAACCACCTGTACTTCCATTTGACCCATGCTCTGTGTGATATTGTTCATGTTGTTAGAGTAAAGTCCTGGGGCCATTTGTTGTGTAGCTTGCTGCATGTACTGAGGAGTTGGGTACTTGTTAGGTGTACCATGAGTAGAGCTTGGAGGCTGAAAACGTAAACGATACAATTATCGTTCCAGATTTAGTTGGTTTTTTTCTTTCTTTAACTTAATTTGAGTAACACTGGTTTCTGGAACAGCTACACTGTTATGTTCAAATGTTTAACTTTGATTTATTATTTTGGTATATGAGACCCCTAAAAACTACATGCTTGTAACATTGAAATTTCTTAGTGCATCAGAAACAATAATAGTTGTTTCAAATTGTATTTTAAAAAAGTCTCCCACCTAAAAAAGGGTTTCCACATTACACCTAAGTAGTTCGAAAAAGCATAAAATATCTTTGACCATGGAATGTCTAGTTCAGGAAAAACATAAGTTCCTTAATTTGATTTTAAACCTTACCATAGATCCATACGGCACTCCAGGGGGGCTTGGGCCCATCCCCTGAGAAGTAGGAGGGAAGCCACTATGCCCAGTGGGTGGAGGGGGCAAACCTGAAGTGTTGGAACCAAAAGGGAGGATACCACCACCAGCATTAGACACAGGTGGAGGAGGGAGGTAGCTGGAAGTGGGAGGAGGGGCTGGGTTGTTGCCTCCAATAACCCCCGGAGGGCGAGGGTAGCCAGAGTAGGCTGATGTTGGTGGTGGAGGGTATCTGTGTGCATTTGAAGGAGCAGGTGGGAAACCTGGAGCAGTTTGTCCTGAAGGTGGAGGGAAGCCTCCTGCAGCAACAGGTGCTGGTGCTGGTGGAAACCTTGGCATAGTAGGAATTGGACCTGAAGCTTGTGGTAAGCCTGGTGCACTAGGTACTTGGGGAAATCTTGGTGCACTTGAAGATGGGGGAAACCTTGGAGTGTTTGAAGTTGGAGGAAAACCAGATATACTTGATACTGGGGCAGGTATTCCAGAGCTTGGTGGAAAACCAGCAACACTTGAGGTTGCAAAAGTGTTGCTAGGAGTTGAAGTTGCTGCAAACACTGGTGTGTTGGATACTGGGCCTGGTGGAAACCCTTGCTTACTTAAAACTGGGGGAGGAGCAATCTCTTGTGAACTTGATGGTTGAGATGTCCAAGAGAACTGATGGGGGGCATTGCCTCTGACAGGGGGTGGTTGTTGGTTGCTCCCGGGCAAGGCACCCATAGGAGGTGCAGGAGCAAAACCTCTTGGTACACTGGGGACTGACATGGGAGGAGGAGGTCCAAATCTAGGTTGCTGCTGACCAGTGTGTGTACCAAGCATAGGAGGGCCTTGTTGCAGAGGGCCACGGGGTTGAGGTTCTGTGGGTTGATGTGGGGCAGTCATCCTCAGTGGTCCAGTACTAGAGCCAAGAGGAGGCTGTGGCTGACCCACTCTTGGTGGAGTCCCTGAAGGTGGCGTTGATGGCCCAGGACTACCAGAAAGAGGACTGCCTCTATTCAAAGGAAATTGTGGGGATGGTGCTCCTTGAAAAAAATAAAATAAGAGAGTGAAGAAGAGTTATGGAAACAATCATTATCACAAAATTATTTTGTAAACTAGTAAGTCCACAGTATCATACATTTTTAAAAGAAATCATGGGTATATGGTAAGACATTCAGTCATGCTGGTACCAGGCACACAGAAGTTGATGTATCGATTTCCTCAATGTTTTTATTTGGAGGCAGATATCTCGAATGTTGACATGATATTGAAATCTCTAGACTTCTAATGTAGATCCCGGGCAGGCACAGAGAAACATGAAAACTGCAGCATTCTTAAGATGACAATGGTTCCCTGATATGCAGTTTTTCCAGTCAGCTTTCCCTGATTACTAAACACAGGCGCCACAGACTGGCGTCAGCTCTCGCTATCAATGGTCAGCAATGGTCTACAGTACTACTAATTGAGATCAGCCAATGCCAATATGGTTTTATGCTACGTTTCTGAGGTAGGGAGATATATCGGACCTGTAGGTGACTGCTGGAAGGTGAAGACCAAATGCTGATATCAAATCCTTGACATCTCGATATATAATATGCCATTAGTTGAGGGCGATATATCTGCAGTTAAAATTAGTAGACCAGGGGTGCCAACTCCATGTTTAAAAAAATACTGAACTTTTAAGTGACTGCTGGCATCATTAGTGGTGCAACAATCAAAGTGTGCGGCGGGTTTGTATGCTACTTGTTAGAATTAGCAAAGCTAGATAAGCCCACTTGTCTTAATTTTATACAAATAATTTTGCGGAAATGTTAACTAGGCTTGTTATAACCTTTGAATATTCAATTCTGACTTATGATGCAGGCTACATGGAGTGATGGATTTTTACTCAGTTTAGGTCATTTACTTTCGATTATTATGATATTAATATAGCAATTAACATCAAGTCTTTTCAAACTTTCAATGACCATCATACTGCAGTGATAGTTAGATCTAAATCTAGCTATTTATATCTAAGATTGCCAAAATAGGCCCTAGATCTAGCAATAATATCTAGTCTAGATCTACCTTAAAACATATTTTGGATCCAGATTGAAATAAATCTAGACTAATTTAGCCATATTCTCTTGATTACAGCAAGCACTGTTGGCGTCTAATTTTCAGATGAGAATTTATATCTCGACTCTATGTCTTGATATAGCCTGCGCCGTGTGCATCATTGGTCTGAAATCTGATAAAGCTAGAGACTAGTATTAGTAGTAACCGTCAAGTAGAGTAGAATTGATTGAAATGCAGGGAGATGACTAGTGTAGATCTAGTCATTCTAGCCTTAATTGACATCTAGATCTATATAGATATGGCCGTTTTCCTCTTTGGAAATGGAATAGAGTTTACAAATTAATCTTGATCTAGATCGCGAAAGACAATGAATAGCTATTGGTACAGTTCTTTATGCTAGACAGGAATGAAACATGAAGTTCCCGTAAGATAGAAAGAACACATGTATTACTTATCCCCTGAAAGGATCGCATCGGTTTTAATATCTGTTGCTTAAATTTCAATGATGTTTCCATATTATTTTCAATGAGAATATGTCCCTATCAATTATTAATGTTTGGCATCCAATATAAACCACAAAAACAGAAATAAGAAAGGTGTATTTTTCAATAACAAATATGCTTTCCGTTCTTCGTTGCTTAAAGTTCAAGTTAAATGTTGGAAGAAAAACGGAAGATATTACTGAATCGTAATTAGGGACTTGTAATGAGCAAATCGGAAATATGGATCTGTACAGAACAAAACGGAAAATACGGATTTCCGTATTTTAATGGAAAATTGGCTTCCCTGAATAGAAGAGAGGTAATTGCCCAGCCTTAATTTACATCTTTCACGTAAAATTAAGTTAAAGGTTAGTTTATTTTACATTATTAGCCTTCATCCTCCATAATTTTTTCTAACGCACCAATAACCTTTTTTTCTGGTAACACAAGTTATCTCGCACTTAAAAAAAGAAAACATTGTGTTAAAGATGTATACGTTAAAAAAAAAAAGAATCAAAGGGTCAGAGATAAAAACAGAAATACCATGGCCAGGGGTGAACTGTCCTTCTAGAGCATCTATGGTTGAACCAGAAATAGGTGATGGGCCTCTAGACGATTTTTCTGACGGAGGTTCTGAAATTTTAAAGAATTTGGAAAAATAATGATGCTGGTAAAAAAATAACAACTTCGGCACTTAAATAAATGTTGAGCCCAGAAATTTATTAATGTTAAATGTTCATATGAATTATTATTATTAAGATGAACTACACAAACACTGCTGTTGCAAAATAAAATTCCAAATCTTTTGCATTTTTGTCAATATGGCCATCATAACATTTTAGTATAAACAATGCAAAGCTGAACACGCACTGGGTCCAAAAACAAACAAAAAAGTAAGCCTTATATATGAGAACTTTACTCGCAAATTTTTACCCCGAGATAACTCTTAAGTTCCTGAGGTCGAGCATGTAATGTATTAATAAGGTGATTTTTTTTTATGAAAATAAAAGATGAAAAAAAAGTTTAAAGCATTAGTTTGTTTTGAAAATTTAAATTATATATAAAAGAGCATTAAGAGCTCTGTTACGTAAATTCAACTAATGTTCAATCTATAAGTTTGTTCAACCATCTACTTTGCCAGTGCAATCAAAGACTTCAATGTTGCCAGTTTTACATTCACCAATTTTTGGTCAATGTATTTTCTACGTTTCAAAGAGGTTAAATTTGCTTAAAAACATAAGTATTTGAAATATTCATTATTGTTCAGTACTTAGGGAAAGAAATTAATGTTTGCTTTTATATGGTATTTTACCCAAAGACAAGATTCTGACATTCAACTTATAGGATCAGTCGTGAGTACAAAAACTGATCTAAAATTCCAAGCTTAATTTAGTTTGATATATATGCATACTGCTCAACATAGGCTAAGAGTCACCTACAGTATCAACCAGCTTCCAGACACATTTTTAGAGGTTACTTTCTGAGCTGTCTTAGACAGAGCAGGGTTAGTATCTTCATTAACTTTAATTCATGATAAGAGTTTACTTCAGAAGCCAACAAATGGCGTTCAGTGATTAGTGGAAAATTTGGCAAATTTTAAGAATAAATTGACTCTTTTGAAAGCATCTCACCCACTTTGTAACAAGTTCAGTAAAACATAAGACATTTATTACAGTTTGAGAGTGATTTATAGCAGCAAGCAAATTTTTCTCTCCTTAAGTTTGATTCAATTCATTCAAGTTTTTTTTTAAAAAACCTCATAGTTGACCAATTTGTGCTGTGTCAGAGGCAACTCCTGAGAAGCGTTGAGAAAAGGTAAGCTTTAGCCGGACTTTATAGTGGAATGGGAGTGAGGGTCATGGCTGTTGCCCATCCTATCATTCAAAGCCTTCGAGAGCATTTTGCAGCTAAAGGGTATGCAAACAATAGGAATCGTTGTAGCAGACCAGGGAGCACTGATCAACTGAAATGATAGGTTTGTGGTTTTTACTGCTTTAAAGAACAGAAGAGTGTCAGTCCACAGAGCGCGGCAACCAATGTCAACATCAGCACATAGACGATGCAAGGGCCTCTTAGGGGGAACACAATCTCAGAGCAGGACGTCCAGCTACCAGGAGAAGGCATCATTTGTACTGGGCACGACAGGAATGGGCTCGTGTTCTGTTCACCAAAGAACACAGGCCATTCTTTAACAGAGAAAAATGTGCCTGAAGGCCTTCTGGTGAGGGGTGTAACTGTAAAGGGTGCTTGCGTGGTTGAGCACAATCATTTTGGTTGCAGATCAGTCATGGTATGAGCAACTCCTACTGAGCGGACCAATAGATTAATAGATCATGCAGTCTGCAGACATGTGCAATTGTTTGAAGAGTCGGCATTCTAGAGCCCCTTGTCAAAAAGTCAACAACACAGATAGGCAAGCCAATTCTTTAAAACTAGACCTGATCAAACATCTATCTTTGAGAGACAACGATCAATACCTGTAAATGTGGACCAGCTGTTCATCTTTTTACAGAAAGAATAGCAGATGTTACCTCATTCTCAAATCACTGTCTGAAGACTTGTCAGCTGAATGAAACAGCAGAGTCTGTCCAACATCTACAACCCCATTTGAGACCACTTTTAAGTTTGAAAACATTCACAAATCTAAGACTCGGAATTTTTTTAATCTGGGGTGAGTGACATTGTGTTCAGACAGCAAAAAATCTTTTAACTTTCCTCTTTTTTCCACCGCCCAAAAACTTTGTACCATGGACCTAATTTTTTAAAAATTCTTAATATTTTTTTTTGGGGGGGATGCTCTTAAGACAAAAAGGTCTTGACTTTTGTTGAGCAGTACATAATTTAAAAACTTTCAATCAATCAATGGCTCCATAAAGGGTAAAAACTATGACGTTCATTATTCAGGATGTAATATTTTTCACGAAATAAAATGACAAGCATGGATCTATGAATCATGCAGATGACCTGCTTGCCCAGCATTGCCAGTAAACATAATGCCCTTACTTGCCAACATCACAAACTCTTTTGTACTATGCCTATTAAGCCAAGAGTTGTTCAAGCTCTAAAAGGAAGGGGAGGGAAGAGGAAGTGGTTAACTTCTTAAATTCTTATTTGCAAATAAGAAAAGGTGTGTTCATGAAAATATGTATTTTCACTCTGAACTAGAAGAAAAATTTAAGTATCAATTGAAAGATGCTTTCTGTACAATGAAAAACACTTTGGGTCAATACAACTGAAATAAAAGACCATTAAAGTTAAACCAAATGTGTCACTGCGAAGGAAATATTCAAGCTAACAAAGTTAACGATGTTTTGAAAAGCTATTGGTTGTGCTGCCATAGATTTTTCATATGATGCCTTCTCTAATTTGATTTTGAGTGTGTGTGGGTGTATCCAAAATTTACTAATATAGATAATTGAACCCCAGAAATGTTACAATTAACTGACACCCAAAATTAACAAACATAAATTTGTAACGATAAAATTGCTATATTTATCATTCCTGCACGGTAAGATCAAAATTACAAATTGAAACATCCGATCGGCAATTATAATATTTCTCGCTGCAGCAGCAATGACTAAACACTGCAGATATCTTTTTTAAATTTTCAAGTTTGATATAATATTTCAGCTATGTGCCTATTTTCCAATCCTTTACATACTGATTTACTTTTGGTGACCTATATAGTCTTTAACAAAAGTTTGAAGTAAAAAAAGCAAAAGTAATTTATCAAAAAGAAATGTTCCATTCATGACAGGCAATACAGACTAAATTTTTAAGTTTGATAAAATATTTCGGCTATGGACCTATTTTCTGGCCCTTTACATATTTACCTTGATGATGTATTCTTTAACACAGAAGCAGAAAAAAAGCAAACTATCCAAAGAAATTTTGTTTGATCATGACTGGCAATAGAGACCATAATTTGATTTTTTTTAAAAAAGGGTCACAATGTTGACATAATATTTTTTAAATGTAGAGAACTTCCAATAATTTGAAAGTTTAACAGGTGCAAAATATAGAATTTCTTTTTATTTTCATTGGGAGCAGTAAAACTGGAAGTGATGGGAATACAAACATTCTTCAAAATAAAAATACATATATATATATGACTAGGTACAGGGATGCCAAATAGGTTTTGGGGAAAACCTGATATTGAAAATGAGTCATGTGTTGCATCTCAGATCAAGTGCCATAGACACAATTTGTGCAACATACAAAAAACTAATTAAGAAATACCTGGAAAAAAAACTGAAAAACTCTACATTTGGCATCCCTGTAAATCACTTCATTATTTCTCGGCCTCGCTTGAGTGGCATTTTATTATAAAACTATTAATAAAGGTTGCCAATGCAATGGTGAAAGTAATTTAGACTGGTTAACAAGTTGGAAATCAGAAATTTTTCATCTTGTTCTTTCGAAAACAATTCCAACTCTTGAATTTAGCATAAACAGCACAAACTTCATTAAACCTCACAACTACCTTATAAACATAACCATTGAAGTGAAACGTTTAAACCAAAATGTTGTTTGGTGCCTGAACCACTTTTTCCTCTAGAATTAAGCTGGCTGAACAAATATCTGCTTAAACAAAAACAAAAAGATTTTGTTAGTCCCTACAATATCGAATTTAAAGAGATCCTACGGCACTATTGAAAAAAGAACAAGGAAAAGTGCTCACATGAAAATCAAATGCTGAAATTGTGTATTTACCTGAGTTGCCAGGAGTTTGAATGGGTGTCTTTTGCATGAGGGGATTTACTTGATGTGAATATTGTCCTTGCCCGTGGAAAGGCACTGGCAACTCATTTGGTCGACCTGATTAATTAAAGGGAGGTGCGTTGGCAATTTAAACTTCTTCAAAGTACAGAAATTTCAGTTGAATCAATCTTAAAATGTTTCAGCATAGCAACAGAAAAGGGGGGGATTTGGTACCAAAAAAGGATATAAATGTGTACATGCTCACAGCCACATGATATGTTAGACTTTGTTTTTTAGAGTTAGTTTATAACCATCCAGCTAGGAGACATAATTGTAACATTGTTAATTTTTCTTTCATGGGCTTAAAAATTAGCCTAATTATTTCTACATTGGTAAAAGCAAATTAAGTTTAACAATATATGCTAGAGCACATTCAGCAGAATGAAAAAAGCTATGAAACCAAATCAGCAAAAACTTGCATGCAACGTTATAATCATTAGAAATGCTGTTTTCATTTTATGATCATGCTTTAAAATGAGATGGTGCTAAATTTTTATACAAACACAAAAAAAATAAGATATGACAGTTACTTTAGCCAACATCAAGTTACTTAGAATGAAGTAGGCAATTAAAAGCATCGGAAGTAGCAATCAAAAGTCAACATGCAGTTCCATGATACTTACTATTTCCAGGGTCGTAATTTGGTGTCAATCCTTGGTTTGAGCTGCCAGGCGGCAAAGATGAAAGAGAGGGTGCACCTCCTCTTGGCAATGAAACTTGAGATGGAGCTCTTGGTAGTAAGTTAGGCAAAGTGGCAGGCGCATTTGGGCGAGGACCCAATGTAGGAGGGAGAGGGTAGTTATGAAGGCCGTTAGAACCGTTCATAGGTGCCTGAGGTGGAGGCTGCATCAAAACTGATGGGGTAGGTTGTCTGAAATTATTACCTGGACCCGTTGTACCAGTATAAGTAGCTGGTGGTATCTGTCCTTGTGACATATAACCATTTATGCTCCCTGCAGTTTGCATTCTATTTGAGCTGTTACTCAAGTGGTTCAGGGGTGCAGCACCATATCCACTATTGTTTGGTCCATTAGGGGCAAAACCAGGGACCTTTGCTTGGCCTATAGGATGAAAATAAAGACAGTCAAAGAGAAAAGCTGTGATTGCTTCAAACTTAAGGTAAATTTAAATTAAGTAACTCTAATATGACATTTTGATGCAATGTTCTTGTTGCTTTAAGACTCTGTATCTAACTAGACTAACTGAAGTTTATAATTTATTTAAGAAGTTCAAGAGAGTTAGACATTGATTTTACAAATTTTGCTTCAGAACATTGAATTACACCTCATGTAACAATATTAAATCTATCAGGCTTTCCTCTTTACAACCAGAAAAAACATAGTTTCAACCTCTAAGTAAGTATGAGCAACCTTGTTCTGAACCTGAGATTATTTTATTGGGAAAATATGGTAATTCATTAAAGATCATAATCATCAATTTGTAGAATTGCCGTCAACTGTCATACTTTATTTGGGTCGAATAATAATTGTGATCAATAATTTTGTATTTTGAATAAGACGGTTTTAAAAACATTGCAATTTCTGCAAGCAAATTCCAAGATTTGGATTGCTGGTTTATAAAAATAAAGTTTTTTTGTAAATTAAAACAGAATGGGTAACTAAAAAAACTTTTGATATATAATTAATTTAATTCCAAGAACTATCGCTTTGATACATTTATTCCCTATATCTTTTAAATCAACATTTTTACGAACTACAAAAATCTTTAACTTAGTAATAGTATTCAGCCTTCCAGTCTGATTAATCAGCTGCTATATCAAAACTCAAAAAAAAAAAAACCACAGAATGATAAATCGTTTTGCCATTTTGAAAATGTTGTCGCTGTGCTAACAAACTACAAAGTTGCTTGCATACCTGAGTGTTTATTGTCCATCTAAATAGTAGAGAAATAATTCAAATGCATTGAGTCATGCAAGAAATGGGAATGTTTGTTACTTGGGCCCAAAAGTCGATTACTTTAAATCTACAAAAAAATGAGTGATATGTCATTTTGCTTGTGACAATATGCATCTTTGGGCTTGGCGAGCATAAATGAGCAGAGAAGCATTTACAAGCTTCATAGATATACTATGTCAAAGTTGCATACTATCCCATAATATTTAAGCATCATGTATTCACCAGACTTTTATGCTCATTCTTTCATACTACTACTAGGAAATTGGAGTTGGGACAGAATTGTATATTAATTGAAGCCTTAATAAAATGAACATGATAGTCATGACAATGCGGTATTATTTTGGCATTTTAATTGCAGGATCTTACTTTTTCTGCAAACTGTTTCTTTGGATCAAATTTTTTCTTTAGCTTACCTGTTACAGAGTAATCCATTCTGTTCGGGTCTTGAGGTGTTGAATTTATAGGAGGCCGATTACTGCCTTCCATATTACGTACTACTATGGATTCTGCCAGCACAATGCTTCTAGCAGTAAATGGAATATAAGCCAAGTTTTTTGTAACCACAGCTGGGGCTTGTTGCACCGTAGCTTACTAGTGCTGCGATCACATTACCTAAAACAGTAAAAAACATTTTTTTAAAAAGTTTTATCATTCTTTGTCATTGTAAAAATGGAGTGTTCATGGTGAAATCATCTTGTGAATTTTCATTTTTTAAAAACTTGTGTGATAAAATTCAATAAAACTGCAAAATAATGCAATCAATTTACACCTAGATCTAGAAAAAATAGAGCAAATGGTGGCCGTGGCGTTATAATTCTCTTAAGTAATGGAGTTCTTAACTATTTTAGATTATTTTATAGGGTATTTTCAAGTGAATTTTAGCACTTTATGAGGTTAGTTTCGCATTGAATTTCAATTTTAGTTATTTTTTCTCCTTTTATTTGTTGGTTTTAGAGATTTATTGGTCTCAATTTTACATGATTTTTATGTTAATGTCATAACACAACAAAATAGATGAAAAACCAGTAAACGATGATGAATTCTTGCAACAATAACAATTGTTACAATCCCAAGCACCAAATATTGCCTTATTTTTATTGGGAATGAAATAGCACAAATTATCAGTCCTGTTTGTAAACACCCTCTTTGAAGTCAAGTGGTTGCAGACAAGAACGTTAATTTTGTAC
>BMAT01009114.1:18064-29341 GCA_019649035.1 Elysia marginata
CCCCCCTCCGAGCTGACATACTCCAAAATTCTGAAAATCAAAGGATAAGCACCAACCTTTTCCCCTCCCTTCCCCTAAGGCACGCACACTGCCCATCAGGTTAAACAAAACCAGGGCATGGCTGTGTCTAGACTTGTTGAGCACACTGAAGGTCTAGTGTCACTCATTGTTATCATTTACCTGAGGCTATATATACGCTTTATACACTTTGAGACGGGCATTCTCAGTTTTGTTGAATTACTGCCAACGAGCATGAATCTACTGTGTATGTTTGAGAATAAGGACGCAGGAGGGCTACATTCAATTTCAGAATGAATGGCGGTTTAACTCAGATCCAGAAGCAGGTTGCACTGAACTTTTAGATAAGCAATGAAAAAAAAAACCCGATGTTTTTGATCAGTCCCCTTAATTGGTATAGAAATTCACCCATTTTTTTTTTAAATATTTACAAGATTAGGATATATAAAAAGGAGACAAATTCAATACAAGAACAGGTATTCAAATTGCAGATCAAGGCCTAACCTTGTTTTGATTTAGGCTTTTAGAGTTCTAAATGTTTGAAAATAATCAATAGCAATACTTACTTTGTATTTTAGTTACTAGAGAGTTTTTGTGCTAGGTTAAATTCGAACAGAATTTAGACAAGATCTCGGTTTGTCACTCGCTGTCACCTGTAATCCTGTAGCTTCATAACAAATATGAGCAATAATGTATTGGTGGACAAATGGTGCAAGAGGCAATCGACATAATTTTGGCAAAGATGTCAGAGGTCAGGAGGGGTCTACGGATTATACCTCATTAGTTAGACCAGCCTCATCACTTGAAAAACTTTATTCACTTTACCTATGAACTTCATGAAGTCGGAACATTTGTAATGAGACTCACAACCTTAGTTATTGTCATCTTTCTGGAAAAATTGTCATCTTAGTTATTGTCATTTTTCTGAAGAAAAAAAATCACTTAAGAGAGAGATATTGTGACTCTTCAGTCCTCTGTGTTAGTCTTAATTATACATATGTCCTTTTTATTGAAAAAAAAAATAGCAAAGATCTACTGTCATGGTACACCAATCCCTTAACTCTCACAATTTTATTGTTTTTTAAATCGTGAGACCAAAGATTTTTTTCCTTTGAAATAATATTTCTTTAAGCACAAGCAGTTCCAACAAATGTTTTGTGTCCAGGGCAAATGAGTCCAAAAACGTAGATTCTTTTTTTTTTTTTTAGAACACTCCATTTAAAGATCCATCTAAAATATGTTTTTTTCTCTATATTGTTATGAAACAAAAGTTTCAATATCATTTCTATACAAAATATGAATAATTTAATGAAATTTTTTATGTTCAGAAGCTTAGAAAAATGTTGTGTTTAAAAAACATAAACTTTCAAGGTGAAAACTGTCACATCCAACTCATTCACCCTGGGCACAAGATATGTTAAATAAACAGTCAAGTCTGGATTTTTTAAACTTCACAAAATGCAATTCTGGATTATCCATATTCTGAAGGTCAGAGTGAATGAGTCAGATGTCACAATTTTCACCTTCAAAGGTGTTGCTGTTTTGAACACAGGGATGCCTCTCACCTTTTTTGAAAATGACTGAAAACAGTTGCGCTGTGTTCTTGTGTAAATAACATGACACAATGGAACACTGAATTGTCATTCATGGGATCAAACATGTTCAAATTTGTGTGTTTGTTCAGTTTCTGAGGCTTATAAAACGGGAAAAAAAAATTTGAAAAATGGCATCCCTATGAACAAGATACTTTTCCAAGCATCTGAAATTTTAAAAAATTGCATAGAATATCAATATTGTGTGGGAAGATATGATTATGAAAGTTTTTGTTTGTTTTAAGTATAAAGAAAAAGAAGAAAAAATGAACTCCTGAAGGGTGCTTCCTAAAAAAAAAACAACAATTTTTTTACTTCCGACTTGTTCGCTCTGGAAGCAAGACATTTTATAAATGAGATCTTTAATATAAATTTAGTTGAATTGAACAATTATTTAAATTATCCAAATGTGAGTTATGTGGACTGAACTACAGGGGTACAGAGTTATAATTTGAGATGATTTGAATAGTATAGTCTCTGACACAAGTTTTTCTTCTGTACTCTAGCCCAGACCTTCCAGAAAACGAAGCAACCTTCGCAATTAGCAACGGAGGGGTCATTGACTCAAAAGAATGAAAACATTAGGCCTGTACAGATTCTTTTTTTTTAAAATGATTGAATTCTTTTGTAGACTTGCAATGTAGGAAAATTTGATATTAAAATGCATGTGATTTCAAGTCCAAATAAGTAAAAAAAATTGAATGTTTCATCATCAAAAGTTTATTTGTTGTTAATGAAACTGCTTTCCCCATGTTTTAAGAAATTAAGAAAGTGATTTGATGTTGATGTGTTCTTAAATCTCAGTTTTATATGACTGTGACAGTTGGGTTGATGTTCAGGCGTGTGCTCTTTACCTAAGAAAATTCAAATGCTTAACTTTAGCCTTTAAGTTTTTAATGTAAAACTTTTTTTTCTTAAAATCCGTGGAGTTCATCAATCGTTTTCTCTATTTATCTTATTTTTCTGTATTTTTTAGGTAATTGTGATATTTGTGATAAAAGCAAAGATGTGATAATAAAGATTTTGAGAAATACTCAAAAGTTTCGTGATTTTATTTTTTTTGCAGATCTTTTTCTTTGAAGCATTTGCTGTGGGCAAGCTTTCAGCATCTGATCATTTCAGTGTATAAACCTTATTTAACAGCATCTGGAGTAACAAATCTATTGCTTTAAAGAGATGTTTTGATTTTTTTTCTTCTATTTAATAGGCCCTGAAATTCATATAGGAAATTGCAAGGAATACAAAGCAACTATTTGATTATGAGTAGGTTTGCAGTGCTTCCTAAAAGTTAGTAATAATAATTATGAGAAAGGATCCATAACCTTAGGTCTGCACATGTCATGTTCTGCAATATTTAGATGTAGAGAAACTTGTAGTACCTCTCCAACCTGTATGCCGCTGTTCAAATCTCCACACCTCAAGAGACAATAGGATTTGAACGATCTTCTCAGTTCTGCGGGTGAAACATAGGACCCTAATACATGTAGCAGATAGTTTATTTCTTGGAAAAGGGATGCAAAATTTTAAAACATCTTCAGCATTCTATAATTTTCCAGGAAGGCCTCCAATTTACAGGAAAACATGCCTATTCTCTACTTTTTCAATAGTTTGACATATCATAGCACAAGAAAGAGTCATTTCAAGTGCCAAGACAATAAAATTTGATGGCTCCACGCAAGAAGTTTATTTCATCACTGTTGATAATTTTGAGAAAATGGAAAAACTAAATTTTTACAAGTTACAGAATAACAATTTCAGCAAGAATTTTCCTGTGACTGTATCATTCTACTGTGTCCAAGGTTGTACTAGCAACAGCCACGATACTGTATTTTTTCCCATCATTATTTGAAAACCATTTTTTCAAAACTTGGTTCAGTCCATTTTGAATACTTTTGAGAAAATGGCTGCCTTTGTTTTCCTCAAATTAAAATTAAGGGATATGGGTTTGTAACTAGTTATAGCAGCTCAAGATTTTTAATTCTTCAATAGATTCTTGATAAATATTAAATTTTGCCGAAACTGGACTGAACCTTGTTTTGACGCTCTTCATTTGGCCTTGAAATGTCTCCCATTCTGTCCAAATGAGTAAGTGGAAAGGCCTAGATAATTTGAAATAATTATAAGCTTTCAGTTTCAAAGATAAGTGGGTGGTCAGAAGCCACTTTTTTTAAATTTCAGATATTGATAGTAAAACCATTTCTAAACACTTTTCAACACCTGATTTATGTTGAATTTCATGTTTTATGTCTTTAATTTTAATTGGTATGGTTGCCAAGGCCTCTTCACCTGTATAGTTGTTTAAACTTGTTTAAACTTCAAATGCAATTTTCTCCCCTTTCTAAATTTCACAACTCCTAACCCTGCCGACTTCAAACTTTTCTGTTTGTTGTATTTGAAAGTAGAGAAAATATGCTTTTCTGTAATACCAAAATCTGAGTACCTTCCAATTTTGACTTACACCTCATAATTTCAAGGAAAGAATGATGCCCTCTCAATAGCTCTACCAAGATAGAAACTCGGTCTCCAAAAGTTCAGACCAAAAAATGTTGTCTAAAAATGAACCAAGAGAAATAAAATGGCTGGTAGTATGCATTTATTGGACATTTGCTTACAGTTTGATAGCTTATGTTACTTTTAACAATTTACATTGATATGGGTTAAATTAGAGAGGAAAAAACTTAAAACCTGAACAGGGTTTTGTTCAACAAACAGGATTCTTTTCTAGTCTGGCAGGAAGCCAAAATATATCACAAAAGCAGAATTTTCCCAAAATGATCAGCAAAATTTGATTCTTTCAAAGGCAAATGAATATAAAAGAAAGATAAATTTTCTTCATTTATGAGATACCTTAAAATTCAGATATGACACATGAAAGAATCAACTTTAATCAAAGAATGGAAATAAACATCCTTTTTAAAATAAAATCTTTCTACATGTAAATACTGGCTCTCTCTCACACACAAAAAAACAAAACAAAACAAAGAGTCTTAGTTTGATGCTTGTTTCAAAAAATTTATTGGCTAAGTTAAATATGAGATAAAAATTATACAACTCGTTAGAAGGCCACACACTACAAAGAGTAAAAAAAATTGCATTTTAAAACAAAATTATTTTACAAGTGCACTTCAAAATGCAAATTTCTAAAATTTTAAAAATTGTATAAAAACATCACTCAATGAGTTATAAATGTTTATAAAGCCATGTAACATAACCATATGATTTCAACAATTTAAGTTTCTACATAGTTTTTAAAGTAAAGTTTACCATGCTTATTTTTTTTCAGGCACATGGCATAGTGAGGTAGTTTGCCATTGCCTTCCTTGCGTAGTTGCTGCCTTTACCTTCCCAGTCTTCAGAGACCTAGCGAACTAGTATTAAGTGCTGAGAGAGCACTGGCAAATGAAGTTCTGTTTGGACTGGGGATACAACACAGGGCCTCTCAGATAGCAGTCAACGGTTCTATTGATTGAGCCTCACCCTATAGTTTTTGAATATCTTGAAAAAAAAATGGTTTCCTAAAATGACAATGAATGGAAGTTAAGCAAAGAAACAGCAGTAATCTAGAACCTAAAATTTGTTTTAAACCTACTTTAGCACCTTTTACAAATTATTTTAGGAGTGGAAGGTCTATTAAAGTTTAGAGGTAATAGGAAAGTGGGTGGGTATAATATAATCACTGGAAGTGTAATTCATTCAATTTAAAAATGGAGATCAAATTTTTAAAACCGCACAAAAAAAAAAACCCCAAAAAACAAAACAACAAACAAATGATCAAACTTTATTGGAGTTGGGACAGGTCTGTGCATTGTAGACAACCAATGAAATTGTGAAATATTGGAAAGGCCTAACAATAACTACTGCCATTGCTAATCTCTGTAGTCTTGAATTGAAACGGAAAACCCTTTGCTCACAGCTAGCTAGTAATGCTTCAAAATGTTAATTTAATCTTTGTTTTGAAAGTTAAACTGGGCTTAGTTTTAGTACTTGTCTAATTAAAAAAAAAAAACATTTAAACTTTTGATAAACCCAAACTCCATTTCAATTTGCTCAACATTATATATCTTTAGCTAATCTAATTGTATCAAGTTTGGACAACAGCATAAACACACTAGCACTGGTTTGCTTTTTTCATATCTAACACACTTGTACACACATGAATGCGCACCAACTGTTCGTTTACTTTAATAATAATTCATCAGTCTGGCACACTTGAAATGACACAACCTCTAAATAAACCATCTTTGGTTTCCCTTTATTATCTGGTCAATATGTTGATTTAAACATATGCCTAAATACTTTCATAGCACCCCTTTTGCATTCCTTGAAAATTGTATTTCCCATAGAAATTTTCTAATAACAAAGACTGAATATTACATTAGAGAGCTAATAAAAATACACTCTGATATTACTAATTGCAGTAGAACAGATGTAAATGTCCACATTTACTTAGAGTTCTAAATGTACCGGGTAAAGTAAAGTTAACTCTACTTAGAGTTGAATGCCCAGAACGTCTATTACCTTCCATATAAAACCTGCTTTTTCTGGAAAATTTTAAACTTGGCATGACACTATTTGCACAGATTGAGTTTTGCATATCACAAGAAGTGGAAGCCAGTTTAGTTGCAACTTTGCTTGAGATGAAAGATTTAGAAACTAGATCTAAGCAAGTCTGAAAAAAAATTTTAAGGACCAAATTTACTTCTGGTTATATGGTGAATCTATCTAAAAATGCTTCGTATCCTTGTTTACAGTAGATCAAATTTAATTTCACATGCCATTGGTAGATTAAAACTGCTACATCTATTGTTTTTGCTTGATGAGACCCTTCATGTAAATCTGCCAAGTAGCAAATTGTTGATGGTAAAGAAAAGGGTTGATGAGCCCTGGATGCGCTCTAAAAAAAACCCATATGTTCTGCTGTTTCCCCATTTTTCAAGTTTTTTAGGCCTTGCTCAAAATAAACGATTCCATAACAAACGTTACACGTATTTCCCATGTTTTTCCTACTTATGATTATCTGTAATTTCTTCAGATCTATATCTGGTAGTCTCACATCAATCTCAAGAATCAGTTTTATTGATAGCAGTCTGCCAGGCTTGTGCGATCTGGTTGTGCCAATACCTGTTGCTGAAAAGCTTATGTTGGGTGACAATAGCAAACTGGTATATAGGCTAATTAAAAGTGCCAGAATGATCGGATTGAAGCAGAATTTCTGCTTTTTTGTGAAAAAAAAGTAGCTCCTATAAAAACAGCAGCATTGGTAATGTGAAGCTTTTCTAGTCTGCTCAAAGTGACCAAGTCTAATCCCAGTTTATTTAATTGCAAGATGCATTGAAAAAGAGGCTAAGCAGCACTCACTATGAGAACATAACAAGTTGGTTATCAAATTTTCACTTGACCCGAGCTGTCTGTCAGTGCTTACATTCAAGCCAAGTACAAAATATTTTTAGTTTGATAGGTCGTACCTTAAGTACATTTAACCAAATAAGACCTTTCACTTTGAGAAAAACTTACGGTGAAGTATCACTGAAATATAAGAATTTTATATTGTAATCATTTCAAGTTCAATTCTAAAACTTCTATTTGTCATGAAATTGAACAGAAACATTTATTTTACAACAAAAGCCTGCTGGAAAAAATAGTAGGCCTACTCTTTCTAATGCAATGGAAACATTAATATTTGTTAAATATCATGAACACCAACAAAAAATAGATCTTTACAAAAATACACATATGGTTTTATTTTTAATGAAAAATTTTAACGACTGGCACCCACAACAAGAGCTTCGACTTTTTCAGAGAAGCCAAAAAGGCATTTGCAGAAATAAGAATGTAAAAAATATCCCAGAGTGTGATTATAAGTATTCACAGAGAAAAACACTTTTCAAAGATCTTATGCATAATTCTCTGTGTATATGACAAATGTGTTTTTATTTGGCAACCCATTTATTATATTTTTCCCTGACAGTGATAATGATTTTAAAAAATTGAAAATGACCAATGGAAAACATTTTTTTGACTGAGATTGTGATACATAACGTCAAGGGTTAAAAGACAATATATGCCACATTTATGTACACTACAGAATATGATATTTCAGATCTAAAGGCAAGAACAGATTTTGAACATATACATGAAATAAAATAAAACCCTTTACACATTAAATTCTTGGTGGCGGTAAATTTTTTCTTTTCTTTTCTTTTTTTGCAGCAAACCTTAAAACTTACAAAATATTTCTATTCAAAAAATAGACTTTTTTGCTTACAAGTGTTTTTTTCATTTTAAAATACTCTGCAAATTTAATTTATTTTGAAAATTTCTAATTTCTAAGACAACAAGATTTATTTAGTTTACAATTGAGTAAACAATGACACAGCTAAAGTGCAGCATCATACCATTTGTTCTTTCTTCTTGTCTGACACTTTTTTTTGTCTGACCAGGCTAGAACATGAGAAAAATTATACTGGTAGTACAGTCAACATAACTGGCCACACATGACATAAAGGTTGTTTCTTGAGAAATCAGTGGCAAATTCTCAATAGAGTAGAGAGCAAACTTGTCATAACTTTGAAATTCTATGTACACGATTATGCACATTTATATTGGGGATTTTATGAGAGACATAAAAACTGAAAATAAAGCTAGAAGACTGAAAGTGCATTGTTTCTTGAATAAAACATTCACATCATTCTTACATAAACAATAAGATCACAACCTGGGAAAACAGTGTAGAAAAATTTCAGGGTATAAGAAAAAAGGCATAACAATATTGTTGACAGTAAAAGAAGAGGCTGAACAATACATGAAAGCTTGTTTTATTGTGTTTCATATTTATGTTTCCTTTAATCAAACAAAGTTAAGTGGTTTGAATGGAAAGTCTTGTGCAAAATTTGTAAATAGTGGAACTTTTCTTGTCCTTGTGTCTTTGTGTTTGGAAGAGAAATGTTGAGGGTTTCAAGACAAAAAGCATCATATTCATTCCTCAAAACTTTAACATTTTATATTAACATCTTAATTTTATATTCTTTTTCATTATGAGATGTCATTTTCTTACAATTGGTCATATAGCAGGTGTAATTGCAATAACTTCTGGGGTGAAATTATAAAGACACAGCCGAAAAAAATCCAGTTTTTGCCCTATTTCTCACCTTTCTAAAAATGGCTTGCAGTGCATTTTGTCATAAAAAAAACAACTTGATCTATGTGTGGGGTCTTATATAAGGAGAAAAAATTAGTGCTTTCTGTGTTGCACTTTGGAAAAATTTGGAACAAAAGCAGTTACCCTTTCTCGTACAGAACAATTTTTAACATTATGTTAACATTGAACAATATTATTTCAATAAAACAACTATGAACATTCAAAATTCACAACATGTTAACACAAATTATCTACCCAGAACTTGGTGAATAAGGGGTGCATAAAGTGAATCAAATTGGAAGTCATGAACTGAAAATTTTAAGGCTCAAGAAAATATATAGACATGCAGCGTATTTCTATTGTCTAGAAGATTCAAGCTCTCATTCTAACTGACCATTAGAAGTATAAAAAATATAATTTTTTACATTACAACTTTTAATCTCAGTGGTTTTACAAATTCAAATTTATTATATTCAATTTAATAAATTATTACTCTGATATGTTTTATTACAAAGTAAGTTTTTGTTCTACTAGTGGTCTCTCTAGAGACAGTACAAATATTAAAGTACTGTAATACAAATGTTACATTTTATTGTGACAATCACAATTCTGAGAGGTCACTCAACATTTGTGTACTTTGTACAACTTGCTTGCGGTTTTCTTTTAAGAAACTGGATTAATTTTATTTCTATACCAATGTTGCAAAGAATTTATTATAAACTAATAGGTAATGAGACAAAAAAACAGAATCCATCTTGCTGCTAACATAATGGTCTCAGTTACGGTCTCACCATAATTATCTATTTAAAATTATGAAAGTCGGCTGGGCCAAAATTTTATAATAAAAAGTATTGTAAACCTCTTTAATATATAATAGAGCCAACATTTGATGCATTTTCTTACTCAAAACTACTGACGTTGAGAAATTTCATTGTTTGCAGCAACACAAATTGAAAAGTCTTATAGCATAAAAACCAATATAATTATAACTTATAAATGATTTGATTCAATGGAGATATAAAAATTAAATAAGGTGAACTAATTTCTCTGAGTATTCAAATTAAAAAAAAAAAAGCAAGAAAAATATGATTGGGATATAGCTAATGTGTAGATATGACTGAAATAAAACTGTACATTAGCAAAATGGATGATGTTTAAGTAAAAAAAAATGAAATCTAAGTTGAATAAGATGCTGCATTTAAACGAAGGAACTGCTGCGCTAAGATCTCTCTCGCTCTCATTCTCTCTAGGCTAGGGCAACCCATGAACTCGGAACCTGTAGATGCAAGTGTACTCTGGATTTCCATGGTTTGTCTGCACCCTCAACTCTATCAGTTGAAATATTCCAGGGTGCCGATTCTGTGAAAGGGAAGAGAAAAAATAGTTCAATTTATTTTATTAAGAAAGGGTTTGAGGGAAAAAAGTCAAGAAACAAAAAGTTTTCAAATTTAGTCTCATCAGCCATTTCCTTTGATGATTTATTTTCCTAAGTAAAAGCTCCCTAGTGGCTCAATCCCAAACTAGGTCTGGATCTATATTCTATCAGTATTAATTATGAAGATAATTTGTTTTGGTATTAAGGTAGGACTAGATATTTCACATAGACACGTAGGCCAGGGTGGAAAGTGTAAAGAAATTTTTGCCCCTGAACTTTGTGGTTGAATGGTTCAATTGGTATTCATACAACCAACCCTTTACAAATGATGTAACACGGTATGACAAGCTGATTCATATATACTCTAATAATCTGGAATAAACTGCGAATCAAATTAATTTTTTTGAATCTTAGCAATTTGCTTCAATACACTGTACTTGACCACTGACTTTATATTTAAGGTGGGAAACTGCCAAGAGCATAACTGGAGGATGTAGTCTTTATCTGCTCTAGATCTAGATGTCATTTTGTTCATGTAATGTTTTAATGTACTAAGACCTGTGCCTAGTTTTTCCAAGAGGATGTATTTTTACAACACTATCTCCAATACTCCCCCTTCTTGCAAATCCTGTATTTGTTTACACCAGGGTTTCTAGCAATTTCACCAAAATTCAGCTCCTACGTAAACAAAAAGATATAGGAAAATTCCAACAAACAATAAAACAACTGCATAGGCACCCTTAAATGTAGATAGGTGGCTTCTGCATCTCTACCATTAGAACACTGCGAGCATAAAAAGGCAACACTCTGTTTCTGATGCTCACTCCTATGCAGTTGTCTTATTGTTAGCATGTGAGTGCATACATGCGCATCCTTATGCACTGACTACAAGCATGATCAATGACATACAGTCAGGTACTAGACCTCAGTAACATGTAGCACCGTGATTCCTGTTGATCGGGAACATTTCATTAATTTTTGTCTGGAGCACTTGATCTTCTTCAAAACCCAAACTTCACTTTACCAACCCAACTCCTTCCACATGATTATAATTTATACCTCATTTTCAAGTTAAAAATGAAACACATGTCTTGCAGAACTCAGAGAGAGATAAAGAAAAATTTATGAGGGAGGGAGAGAGAGAGAGAGAAAGA
>BMAT01009114.1:29397-40885 GCA_019649035.1 Elysia marginata
AGAGAGCGTGTTACAAAGTGTAAGGGAAAAGACTCGAGAAATGGAAGACGGCTGCTGTCCAGAGTTTGAGACTGAAATTGAAAAGTCAGAGATAGGCCTACTTCGATTTTTTCCTTGAAAAAGTTTAATGGTCTTGCCGCATATTCCATATAGACGCAATAGCAATGTATACATAAAAATTTATGAGATGACAGCGTGGTCTCTTGATGTTTTTTTTTTTCTAAATAATGCCCATCTGTAAGAATCTACATTGTGCACAGGAACTGTTTGGATCGGAAGGTGGTAAAGGGCCTTCAAATTACCATTGTTGAATGATAGATCTAGCCTGGAGATTTTCTGATAATCACCTGATCAAGGCAGTTCAATGAATAAAGTCAACACAATTATTAAAGCAGAGCTGACTGCATTGCGCAACACGTTAGGGCCACCCATTGAAAGAAATTGATAAAATGGTTTACACAGTAATTACAGGTGTGGTTTGTTATCGACCTGTTTAACGTGGCGCTGGTTTTTTTTTTTTCAAGGACAGCCTGAAAAACAGAGGCTCCCAAGCAAGTATGAATACATGTACCGATACAAAGAAAGCCCCTACCAGTACTTGATGCAATGCAAATAATAGCACAAGACAAGAACAATGACCTGATAATTGCTCAGGGCCAATGCCCTGACTAAAAGTGCCACGCTTGGAGACACTGATATCACCGATACTGGCTGAGCTTAATTAGGCATAGGTACAATGCATTGAGCTGATTTTAGCAAAGCTCGCCGACATTGGAACACACAAAAGAAGGAAAAATGAACCAGTAGCAATATTAAAACCGCGGACCTTGGTTTTCCTCGAGGCCGTTTCGAGCAGAGTTCGAGCGCAATTCTTGCACAAAATCAGCACCATTGCGGGTGCAAGCTGCGCAGTCGCGCCCCAAGCCCAATTCTAATGCTGCCATGAATTTTTGCAGATCCGCAGAAAACTTTCCACCCTGGTAGGCACAATGAAATCTATATCAACATGTCTCTGAATTCCTGCCCTGGACAATTAAAAGAACGTAGGATTTTTAATGTATTAAATTTTAGATGATTAATCCAAATTTAATTGTATATAAATGTATTTCAGAATTAAACGCTTGTTTTTTTTTAAAACTAATTTTGTACAAAAAAGATTTAAAAACATTAGGGGAAAAAAAAGAAATATTCTAAAGCTTCAAATTGGTGGAGGGGTTTGGGGGCAAAACTATAAGTATTACCTGGACATCATAGTGCTGGATTGGTTGACCTTTGTCCTCATATGTATAGTTGCCGAGATTCATTCCTAGTGTGTCTGCTTCAGAAGCTAGACCCTGTGAGAATGAAAAAAATCCAGGTGTTGAGGCGGCTTTTTCGCTCACTTTTATATCCCCTAAGCTTCCCAAGGATGCTTATACAAAGATTGTCTTAGGACGACCTAAAACTTTTTTTTGTAGAGCAAGCAAAATAAAAAAAAAGAAGGTTCTCAAAAAAAAATTTAAAAAAATGTAAAACTTGAAACATTTTACCAGACACTCCACATCTTTGAAATCTTTCATACACTTCAAAAGTGTACAAGGACTAATCCTATGTTTTGTAACCAATCAAAATGAAGTCGATGCTGTGGTTCTCACACTCAAAAGTGCCTGTTTTATTAGCAGGGAAACACTGTAAATTTGTTTAAAGTTTAATTTATAAAGATTTCATATTTTCCCTAGTCTGAAAAGGGGTAGTGAGAAACAGAGTTTTAAAACTGTAGGTCTTCTTGAAGGACTTTTAAAAAAATAATGTAGATTACCCAACATCTCAATCATGAAGATGACTTACTAGACTAAATATTTTGCTCCACAAATCAGAAGCATAATAACCTCGTTGCAGATTTCTTATCAACTTGAACTAACTCTGTTTAGGCCAAATTCCGAGTTAAAAGTCGGCTAGTTACTCACACCTATAACTGGGATTCTAACCATCTAACCCAGTTTAGCCCAATTCTAACTTTGATGTTTATATATAGTGATAGGTGTCAGGGTTCCAACCGCCGAACTCAGAATTTGGGTCAAGTGGAGTTAGCCGGTTAACGGCAACACATCCGAGTTGCTAACCTGACGGCTTACTCAGAGTTTTGGTTATATTAAGTTAGATGATTAGAAATCACAGCAATAGATGCAGATAAGATGTGATTTCCTAAATGGCTAACACAGAATTTGGATTGAACCCAGTAGTTAGTCGGTTACAAACCTTCAGTGACCACACATTTGCTGACTTCCTACTTAAGTGCAGTTCAGTTTTTAAAGTTTCCCCCAACTCAGAGTGCAATCTTTTATTTATAAGTCATTTCATGGAGATAAAATTAACTCTAATTGGAAACTTACAAAGACAGAAAACTTGTAGGGGGCGCTGGATATGTCTCCGCGTGGGGCCAGGCTACGCGGGATGTGTTCAAGGGTGAACCCTGTCACCTGGATTGGGTGAGATAACTGCACAACAAGATAACCTGACTGACCCTTGAAGGCCCAACATTCTCCAGGCAGGACATTAGGCTGAAAATAACAAGTGAAAACAAAAACACAAAATAGTCAGAATTGACAAACTAAGCATTTAAATTTAAACAAGGCAGCCAAAAGAGCCCATCCACACACTCCCACAAGGTCTCATTATTAAACTATTCTTCTGCTTCAGTACCTGTTAGTGCTGACAGTGTGTGTGCTCCACACAGGAGAGACTGGTCTACATTTTTCAAACCTGCATCACTTTGCAAAAAATTTATTACATTTTTTTTTTTTTTAAATAAGATTTGAAAGATACTAAAAGCTTTTAAAGGCAGTTTAAAAAACATTTTGATGTTTGGACTTAAGTAACAGGATAACTCCTGATAGAATCAACGTGCCTACTTAACTTCAATGCTTCTCAATAGTTCTAACTGCAGGCTTCATTTTTCTCCTTTATAGCTTAGCTAGGAAAATTAGACTGTTGCTTGACACACACTTAGACACTAAAAAAGACTGGAAATCATTTGACTGGATGTAAGCTGTATCACACTATTGATAAAAACAGCAGATAATGCTAAACATCTGCCCAAGCTGCTAACAATATAGTCAATCTCTGAGACAGACCAAAAATGACTGACCAACTTAAACTAGCTGTGTTAATTATCTCATCATTTCTTCTTAAAATCATAAAAACCAGCTAAGCCTTAAATAAACAATTAAAATAATTGTAAACCTCATTAATTTTCAACAAAACATATTTGATATATTATTGGATTTCGTAGGAACTGCTGATTTTGAGATAAACCATGCTGTCGGCTGCCTGCTCACATACCTGTATGACTGTGCGGGGGGAGTTTGAGGTGTACCACAAGGGCAAGCCAAACACACTGACCAGGGCTGTCTTACGGTAGAAGGTCTCTGAGCAACGCACACTCAGCACACTGCCACCTACGCAGTGGAAACAACAAAATGTCAAACAGTTAGGAATAATTCTGAAAAAATATTGATAATATAGAGCTAGCAAGTACTATTCTATGTTGTGGACAGAGACATATTAAGGTCTGAAAGGTGAAATTACATCAGTATGATCCTTTATTCTGTCAGTAAGAAAGGCCATGATTGTGGTTGTCTTCAGTAAGACTGGGAGCGTTTTCCGGGAGGAATGTATAATAAGACACTTAACTATCCTCTCATCGTAGAGAACAACCAAATTTTGTATAATAAAAAAATCTTAAGTTAAACAATCTAAGAATAACTGTGAAGGTTACCTCAAGGTTGTATTTGTCACCATCTCTGCAAAATTGTAAAAACCGTCAAAACAAATACCAGCCTTGGGTATCTTTCTCACATAGTTGTGGAACCATCAAACAATTGACAGCCTTAGGTACCCTCCTCCCCATCTCACATACAGGGGAAACCTCCAAAATCAAAGCAGCATTAGCAACCCTTCTCTCTTAGTTGCATTTATATATTTGTCTGCTTATTTCCCTTGTTTGTTTTTCATGAGAATTAGGCAGGAAAGGCATAAGGTTTGATGGGTTGGTAGTCTTTCTTTTTTTTTTTAATTAAGAGAATACCTTTTTTAAAAAGTCATACAATTTAAATCTTCATGCACTTTTACATGTATTTTACAAAACCAAAGCATGTCAATAAAGCAAAGAAGGCCTGGAAAAAAGTCCCTTTAACAGAAAATGTGAAATAATGGTATGAAGTAAAATAATTCTGCAGCTAAAAGACATGTCAATATATTAAATGTACGTCCCATAGGTAAGCCTACCCTTCTCAAAGAGTGCCTCACCTGCAGATTCCAGAGCAAAGTCAGGAAGTCCAACGCGGTCAGCACTGAACTGAGCTAGAGCCTCATCAACAATAGACTTTACCATCTGTGTAGAAAGACAAGAATTTTTTTTCACAAATATAGCAATATTTCCTTCTGATGTGGATTCTTCTTGATTGTATTTCTAGTAATTTTTAAACACCTAAACTTTTCTTAAACTTTCCCCTATGTCGCTTTTTTTATACAAATCGTAAGTTTTCGACCCAGACATCAATATAGTAAAAAAAAAAGGGCCCACTCAGTCGTGAAGGCATATCCAGTTTTGCCCCATATCCTGTTTGTGTAGTCATTCCAACTACTACTACTACTAAGAATTACCAGCAGTGCAAGCAAGATACAGAACAGCACATGTGGCCTATGAAATGAAACTGAAAGTGAACAATGCTGAACACAAGTGAACCCAAAAGAATCAACACAACAACATCGGTACCGGTATAAAAATAATGTTTTTTTGATCGACTGGTCCATTTTTGGTATACAACATACTGGGAAGATTATATAATGATGGCCTGGGTATTTTTTATCCAAAATATGTAGCTTAAAAATATTTCTGAAAGCAAGGAAATCTAGATATTTCTCATAACATAGATATGCTTTCAGGAGAAAATAGGAAAGTTGCATCTCATAGTCATGCCCAATTTGAGGGCTTACAAGTATGACTCAATGCTTAAACTTTTAAATTTCTCATATTTATTTGACAAAGAAAAAAATGTTCAATGAGCAACATCAGTGGCATAATAATTAAGTTGACTTAAAATTATAACACTATGTGTCAGATTACAGTCTCAAAACAAATAAAAAAAACCCAGAGATGTTAAAACCATGTGCACTGTTAGCTTTGACTGAAGCCTCTATTCAGAAATTCTTAAAATCTTTATAATTTTTTGCTTCTAAATGGCAATAAAAATTTAAGGAAGTTTTGTTACATGAACAGAAGATACAGTTCACAGAAAACTTTCAAACACCAGTAATGTAAAAAAAAACAACCAAAACAATAAAAAAAAAAACTAAATTACTTCTTCATTAACACTTCCAATGTCACCAGCAGACAAACGCAGATCAGCAGCCATTTCTTGTTCTTTCTGTGCCATCACTTTGTTCCTCTCTTTCTCCTCATCTTCAAGTCTGGCTGCCATAAGGGCCATTACTCTTCCCTGGATCTCAGTTGATGCAGCCTCCATTCGACGATCAAGCTCAGCTTTCTCCACGTACTGACTTCCCATTGCACCCAACAACCCTGCCAGGGGGCTGCCATCGTCAGTTCCCATCTGAAATAAAGAAAAAAAAGAACAAAAATTTCGTCAAGTGAGTTCAATAAATCATTTCAAATGCAGTGTATGCCTGATAATTTGACATTTCAAGGGCCCGGGACAATCGTGTTGAATTCTAAGAAAGAAGAAATATATAAGGGGGGTCTTCAATAGAACATTGTTCATATGTATATATGTTTATTCCAAAAGCCACACCAATGCCCAACCTCTTTACACCCCCTACTTCACCTTTGTCAAACCCCCGATTGTTGCAGCCACACTCAGCGGTGGATTGAAATGTTTGTTCTGAAGAGCATGGCTGTAAGTGGGAATCATACAGAACAATTATGGCACAGTTAAATCTCATATGTGCATGTAAATTATGTCTAATAAAAGAAATTGACCCCGTAGCATGTCAATTTGAGCAAAAATGCACAAACATCATTTAATAAGGTGTAATTAGGCACTTTTAAATTAGGGTAAGTGTTGATTTATGAGACATCAAATTAAGTGAAGCGATTTTTATGTGAAACAAGTCTCTCTTGTGAGATGTACATTGTATCATCTAAACCATTTCAAATATATTCATCACATTGAAACTATTTTTCCTGAGATGGTAAAACAGATAAATGATACCCATTTTCTTTTCAATTTCAATGTAAAAAATTCCTATAAACTTTAAAAAAAGGGCAGGCTAATGTTTATGGCAACTTCATATTTTTAAGAACTGGAAATGCTTCTCGACAAATTTCACTTTGAAATTTTATATCAACAACTCCATCTCAATTTTAGCCTCTAAATTAAGTTTAAGTTCCTGAACAGTTTTTCGCAAATTTCCCGTACCCAGCTAGTTTTTACTGACAAACACACAACTATGTTCAGATTTTGGGGTGCTCTACAATGATGACCATGTAGCCCTGATCTACCTCTCAGAGCTGCCAACCCAGCACAAGAGAAAAGTGTACAAGCCACCCAAAACACTGTTTATAAAATCGGTAAAGAGGGCGATATCGAGATCGCGATTTCGATATTACTAGTACTTACGGTAGGAAAATAAAGCGGAAAAACGAAACAAAATCAATTGAAATCGATATACTGTATCGTTACAATTATCTTTGTGCGCATGTGCACAAATGTAATACTAGCTTCCTGCTAAGGAATTCAGTACGGAAGTTGAACGTCCCTGACGTACATCGCGAGTTTCATAGTGCCATAGTGGTATTAAAAGACCGGAAAGCCTTATTTTTCATAGGAAAATCATACTGGCGTATTTTGGACGAAAAAGCGTATGAAAATACGGGAAAACCTACGGCTTGGCAGCTCTGACCTCTGTCAAGATAGAGATCTCACGGGTCCTCTCCTATCTCTGTCAAGATAAAGATAATATGAGCCCTGACCTACCTCTGTCAAGATAGAGATCACATGACCCCTGACAGTTTCTTCAAGGTGCAGTGTATTGTTGCGGCAACAGTTGCCCACCAGGGCTGTGAGCGCAGCATTTTGTGTCGAGAGCTCGTTCACGGTGACAGACAAGTCAGCAAGTTTGGCATCCAGAGCTGCGGAAGCTGCTGCCCACTCAGCTTTTTCCTCACTGCTCATACTGAAAAAATGGATAAATTTTTAAATACATGAACCCAATTTTTAATCAAAATATAAAACAAGACTTTCTGCCATTTTGTTTAACAAGATATAAATTTTGATTGAAGACAGTGCATTAGACAGTGCAACATTAAAAGCTTAAAGTTTTGTCAACTTAATTTTGAGAATATTGTCAAACTTAATCTCATCTTTAAAAAAATATTTTTCACGAGCTTCACTTGTTTTCTTTGCATTTTTTGCTTTCACTCATTCATTGTCCATGGATTGTAGCAACTTTAGTGTTCATGTTTATCCTCTAAAAGAGGGAAAACTAACATGAGGCTTTCAAGACCTACAGTCTTAAATTTCTGCACTGTGAAGTAAAAATCCTCTTGTGGCAAGAAACAAAACATTTGCTTAAATGCATTAAAAAACTCACATAAATATTACCTGTGAAAACTTACCTAACCTAACGGTATGCATTTATTGATAGAAAACTCTCTATCATAAATTTAAAAAAAAAAACAAAAAAACAACTACAGCAATGACACAAAAGACAGATGATGGATAGATATTTTATTGGCTCACAGCCAGAGGTGGGTTGGAAACATTCAAGTGGAGATGGTTTGTTCCTGTTGTACACAATTCTTTAAACTAAAGTTACGTATACGTCAATGTTATTTTATAATTTTAATACTTATCCTACAGGGGAAATACTCATTTAACAAATAGAAACACAGAAAAGCACATTGAAGCAGTTTTGGTTTCAGACATTTCTTATGTAGCAATAAAACTGAATATTTTTCAACATCCAAATCTGATTCAGTTTTACCTGTGGAATGATGCTTTTGTCTGCTCAAAATTGCCCAGTAACACCTGAAACAAGAACAAATTACGTTATTTTCAAAATAAGACACCCGCAGACTAGTCTGCAAGAGTTAGAATGTTACCAATTTTGTATTCAGGTGTTTAAAAATAATGTATTTTTGTATTTATGAAAATTTTCTGTGGAATATAGCACTTGCACTGGGCTTTGAACTAACTTTACTTTTCAACAGTGTGATCAAGACAAACCATCTCAGTGCAACAATATGGATGTCAAGAAGGTGATGAGTGAAGATGCAATATCATTGCAGCAGCACATCACTGATGTACATAAAGAAGCAATCTCAAATTCAAAGAAAATGCTGTTTACCTTTTGCTGGTGGCTGGCAATCTTTATTTCTGCCTCAAGCTCAGCAATTCTGGACTCCAACACTGAAGAGCGAGTCTCTAGTAAACCCTTATGGAAATAAAATGATAACACACAAAAAAATCAAGCTTCTTTCTCTATAAAAGTTTTAAAAAATATATCTATGCAGCCAAATAAAACTGTATGCCATCATGATTTGCAGTTGACTTTCAGGGAAAGTTGAAAAAACCATGGAATAGCTTAATTTAAGTCAGATCAAATCATAAGTGTGGGCACAAGGTAAAAAGCACCTAAACCTTGAAAACTTTGAGTTATGATTTCCAACTAAAACTTCTGATAATTTTGCTTTTGATTTCGTCTTATAAAGTAAGCTTAAACTTAAGATATGTTAGATTTTATAGAGAGAGTTGGAAGTAAAAAACGGAGATAATCAAAGGGCCGTTGCATAGCGCGAGCGCTCGCAAACCATTTTCCGTTCACGCTATGCAACGCTAAATTTGTCACCGTTCGCCGCGAGCGCTCGCCTGCAACCTCCCGAGGTAGTGCGCGGCGAACTCAACAACGCTGATTGTCTGAATTTTCATGGCGCCACTTCCTTTCGAAATGTCAAGATCGAAAGTAGTCCTCTAGGCTTTGGAGACATTTCGCCAATTTTTACTATCATTAAATTTATGTATACAAAGCAGCTTAATGAACAAGTTTTAAAAAATAAGCAGTCTTTTATTGATTGGGCCCAATTATTTTGTTAGGAATGTTAGTTGGTCGCCATTTTCAAAAGATAGTCGCCATTTTAAAAGGGGTGGTCGAAATTTTAAAAAAGATGGCGGCTATCTTTAAATAGGTGGTCGCCATTTTAAAAAGCGTTCGCTGAAAAGAGCTTTGCTTAGGGAGGAGAGCGCTCGCAGCGAACGGTTTTCTTGCTCTTCGCGAGCGCTCACGCTATGCAATGGCCCTTAGGTTGAATTGCTTTGTATCACACTAGTTAGTTTCAGATTGTTGACATGGTTTTCACATATACACTTGAGTTTGATAAACAGCAGAATAACCACCTGCTTTTTCCAACTGAATTTAATGAGAGAAAAATTGGCACTTAATTTGATGTCTGTGCCTTTGAAGGAAAATATATGAGAGTCTCAAGAAATGAGGTTCAAGTCTATGCTTGTAAATATAACTTAGTTACAATCTAGGAAATATAACCAAAATTTTCATCTACAAGGACTGAAGTAAGATTGGCTCAGGTTTGACACGCTAGAGTAAAAATATAGGACAAACAGTAGAGACCCATAAAAAAGGCAGTCAGTATAAATCAGGCACTCGTCAGACACAATAAGTTTTTAATGTTCTCTAATCTATCTCTAAAACTAATTTCACAAAAGTTTTAAAACTTAATAAGATCACAGGTTCACCTCACTAAAATTTTACAGGGCAATAGGTTTTTCACCTTCAGGTCAGCAGATAAGCTGTCGATTTCCCCCCTGAGGGTTTCAGTCTCTCCTGCTAGTGCTGCCGCCACAATAGCCTCCACCTGTTCCCTGGTTATCCCTTCAGGAAGTTGAATTTGCTGGATTTTCTGTTGGAGTTGTTCCCCCTTGACCTGCCAGGTGTTCTGCACTTGTTCTTGAATGTACAAGTAGAGTTTGTCAAGGTCCACCTCTGGAATCGGGACCCCTCCTTTCCCGGACTGAAGTAACACTGGCTCAGGTTCCATACGCTAGAGATAGGACAAACAGTAGAGACGCTTAATAATTAGGTGAAGAGTAACCTAAACCTTAAAAAATGGAAGAAAACTTGAATACGCAGAGCCTAGGCCCTAAGGTCAAAACGGAAGAAAGCATAACATACAGAGTCTAAAAGACAAAGAAGAAAATGAAACATTTCACTTAGACTTGATCTAGGCCTAATCTAAACTCTATATAAATATATGTTAAAGGTCTGGATTAATTCCTGGATATGAGTCATAGTTTTAGACACCTAGTCTAGGTTCTACTATACTTTGTGCAAAATTTATCGGATGAAGATAAGGAGCAGGCCTGCCATTAACTTGATTGGGTGTGTTCTCGCGCTTTCCAATATTTCTTGCAGTATGTCAAAGCAGGCAATTAAAAATAATCCTCATTTCAAATATCCCACAGTTATCAAAAACAATGCTCTCTATCAGAAGACAGGTGAAACTCCCATATCTTTAATTACTCTCCAAGCGCGATGGCGACTTTTCGGTCATATTTTAAGACAGGCTATCAATACACCACCCAACACTGCAATGACTAAATACTTCAAGACCGAGGGAAGCAAACGACGAGGCCGACCAAAAACATCGATTGTAACTACACTAAGACGAGACCTCAAGAGTCACAACAGCCATCACTGGCCAACCAGATTACATTCAATTAAAGACCTTGACCACCTTTGCGACATAGCACAGAACAGATCCGACTCGAAGCACCTGAGGACAGCAATATACAGATCAGCCCAGGCAGAGACATCAGTTGACATCGCAGCGGATGGGCATTAAGTAAGAAAAGTATGTCAAAGTAGACCTATATTTTTTGTCATTACGATGTAACCCATGCTCAGAGAGATTTTGAGATATTTATTTTTTTAATCTTCTACATAATGATTGTTTTTAACACCTAAGAGAGCGGAGCTACAGCTCGATCCTCTCCCCAAGGACAGGAGCTACAGCTCAATTCTTCCTCCTAGGTCCAGAGCTGTAGCAAAAATTTTCCTTAACAGTAGCTTGAAGTAGTGGTAGTGGTGGTAGTAGTAATAGTAGTAGTGGTAGAAGTAGTAGTAGCAGCAGCAGCAGCAGTAGTAGTAGTAGTAGTAGTAGTGTGGAGTAGAAGTAGAAGTAGTAGTGGAGGTAGTAGCAGTGGTAGTGGTAGTAGTAGCAGTAGCAGTGGAGTAGTACTAGTGGTAGTGGTAAAAATAGTAGTAGCGGTGGTAGTAGTAGTAATAGCGGTAGCAGTACCACTAGTAATACTAGTAGTAGTAGAAATGAGTGCAGTGTTTTAAGCTAAACAAACAAGAAATCGGAGGACACTAGATAGGTCTTAACGACGGAATGAGCTCCTTATTTTACTATATAAATGTCTGGCCCAACAATGATACCTGACGTACAATTTGTATACAAATAGCGACGAAC
>BMAT01009114.1:50112-60435 GCA_019649035.1 Elysia marginata
CATTCCTCTCTGACTGTAGAAACTTCTCGAGGTTGTGGCCTCATCAAGGAAACCGTCACCATCAAACTCGTCTTCGTCATCACTTAGGAATGTTGATCTTGATGCTCGTACCTTCCGACGAGACATGTTTGGACTGCGGTAACGTTTTCGGTTTAAGTATCTGGCGCTGTAGCTTGCTCTGAGGGACACAAAAAGTGAAAACATTTTGTCTCTCAACAACTGCCACACACAAACATTCTCTTTACTGTGAAATTGCTTTTTCAAGTGGTTTACACTATATTGTTTTATGCTTCATATCCACAAACTTTGTATTCATATACATTTATCGAAAATGTAATGTGCTTAAAAACGTATAATGAGAATTTATGTCAGTTGATATTAAGATACCTACCTACCAAGCTCTATAAACTTGAATATTTATTATTCACAAATGTATATATTTTTTTTATTTTTTTATATCTACTGGCAAAGTGTCTATGAAATTGTTAGTTATTAAGTAAAGTATCTAAGAATGGGCTAACCTCTTATTAAAAAGTTACCTCCTTTTCTTTTTTTCCTCATGCTGTTGTATTTTTTTTTATTGACTTTGTGTTTTCTTTCTGTAGGCTACCTTCTAAGCATCTAATTCTGTCTTTGAGTTTCCTCTCAATGTCTTCTCTAATTATTTGTACCCCTATAAATGTAACCGTTGTCATCCTCCTCTTTAACATAGTCCACATCTTTACTCTCTCTCTCTCTTTGTCTTTACATGTCTGTTTGTAGTTCTACATGTCTATCTGTCTCTTCATCTCCAACCTTTTTGGTCCAAATTTCTACAGCAAGATTACCTTGACAACATACATCTACATCTATATTCTACAGCAGGCTTTTGGTTTAAAGCGGTTTGTGAATTTAAAACACCTAAGGGGTAGGCCTTAGATAGATCTACATATACTTAGCTCAAGGTGTGGCCATTCTTCCAAGCCGCCTATAACATCTTTACCGAAACCATACAGTTCATGTCTCGCTTCACTAAACTGAGCATATTGGGGTACATAGTTCCAGCAAGGCTCATTCTTCCCACTTGTTAATTAACTTATATGGCAAAAAACTCAAAAACAAAAAAAAAAACAAAAAAATTTCGCCATAATTAGCATTTCCCTAGAATAATGCATTAACCTACATATCAAAACAAAGTTGCAGCATTTCAGCCATTTTCCAAACCCCGAGCGGTTAGCTAAAAAATTCTTTGTTTTTTTTTTCAATATATAAGGGATGCCAAATAATGATGGGGAAAAAAAACACAAAAATGAGCCTAGGATTTCATCTTGTACTTTAAAAATCATTGATGCATGTTGTGCAATATTCCCATTATTGTAATTGGATTGAGCAGATTTTGAGAATTTAGATATGCAGTTTTAAAAATGCGATAAATTATTGACTATTACAATTACTGTCAGTTTTATACTGTTAATGTATGTATTGCTCATCATTCTTACACAATGCACTTCTATCAAAACAAAATTTTGAGAATAACCATTATCTGAACGACATAAGATGAAATACTGATAAAATTTCAAGTATGCACAATACTCTTTCACAATTCTTTCGCTCATAAAAATTTCATGGAAAAAGAAAATTTGCAACATATAGATCACACTGTCATAAAAAACTACAAAGGACACATAACACTGATGCTTTTTTCAGTTTACTTACGATTTAGAATATGTGTAATCAGTCTTTGGTAATCTGAAAACAAATGATTTATTTTTTTTAATTAGATATATGTCTGACGGGAGTAAAAAAAAGGGAAGAAACCAAAATGGTAAAATAATCTTATATTAACAAAGAAAGGCAGTAAACTCCTAGTTTTACCATTTTAAAACAAAAAGTTTTGCTTAAATTCGTCACCTACGGGATGACATACAAAAACAATATCTTGAGATATACATTGGGAAATCAATGGCAGAAACAATCAAACAATGTGCTGATGCTTACATGTCATCCACCTCTTCACAAGTGATTTCCTCAAACGAGAGCCCACTAGCTGACGACGTGAATGAGGAATGCAATTCTCGGCTCAGATCTAGTTTGTCTCGAGATGTCAAACTGTCGTCCTTGTTCAGCAAGGCAAGGGGGCTGCTGGAAACAACAAAGGAAAGGCATACTACAGAACTCTTTATTTTTTTCTTAACCCTCAAAACAATGACATGTAAATGAAAATAGGGTATTAGTGTGTTCATAAGCCCAACTTTCAGAATTAAAAAAAAACAGCTACAACAACAAAGAGATTTTATCATTATCTCAGCCTCAAAACTCGTCTACAATGTTTCACAGATTATAGGAACAAATCATTTTAGAGTTGCCATTGAACATTGGAAGGTGGGTGGGAAGTTAAACAAAAGAAGAAAACAACTTTAAATATCAAACAAGATTATTATCTTCTCACTTTCAGGACTTTTAAATGAATATTTTACAAAAAAAATTTTTTTCCAGATTAGAAAAAGTGGACACATACTTTTTTCAAGTTTAGTTAATTCTCTTGACTATTGTGATCTCAAAACTTTGTTTGACTTTTTAAAACAATATAAGAATTTCAAATTTAGAGCTTTTAGACTTAGAGGAGTAAAAAAGGCAACATTGAATCTTCTACCAAAGAAAAGAAAGTGCTTTCATAATAAGAGCATAATCGGAGGAGATATCAGTGTGTTAAAAATATGCTTACATTTAAATTAAAAAAAAATTCTTCTAAATTGTTTCATGGAAAAAATCACTTTCACTTTTTTTTTAATTTCTAATAACAATTATTATTTATTTCTTAATTAAACTTAAAAATGCAGTTCAAAACCATAACAAACTTGCAATGCGTACTAGCACAATATGTTAAAGAAACGCAGCAAGGAGTAATTATAATAGTTTTGCTGTTAAATGAAATAACATGATAAATTTGGGCACCGAGATTGTCACAGGTTTGTTTTGAACCTTTCAAGCACTGAAAGCCTCTGAACAATGTCTCACAGTCTTGTGTCAGTTTATGGTAAAAAATACATAGCACTCTAGTTATTTGTTGATATAAGCCAGTGAAAGTATCATGCTGTTCAAAATGTTTTAAACCTCCACTTGGCGTTTGACTTTTTTTTTTTTCACTCCACTCTCTCCATCTTGTTATTTTCAACAAGCATGCAACACACTGTGACACACACGACTCTTTCTCAAATTGCAGCACACACAACTCTTTCTCAAGGTGTAGTCTTTCTGAGGTACAGCAAATCTGCACACATTTATAATAAAATCCACACAACAATATTATTCTGTCTCATAAGTTGAGAAACCAGCCTGTGGAATGTGGTTCTAATTGAATGCAACTATTATACTTATACTCCTTTGACTTTTATGTCAAATATACTGTAAAAGATAAACCTGCCAAAGGAGTCAGTAATATGTATGGGCTGAAAAGTACATCCTTGTATAATATTAAGAGGAAACTGGGTTCTCATAGTAAGTATAGTTTTAACTTGTATGATGGCAAGGAGAGATACCAGTTAAAAGACAAAGCAGTGGTTTAACTCCATTCCCCGCAGAAGAAAGGACACCTTACACAGCACAAGAATCTAGATAGGTTTAGATGAATACAATGTTACGGTTAGCATGCAAATGAGCCAGCAGGACATACTTATATAACTCTATGAAGCTAGACTATAGATGTTTACACAGGAGGACATAATTTATAAAAATATAAGCAGTGCTACAGATAAGTAACTCAACATAGGACTTTCAACTGTTCAAACATTGTCAATGTAATTTATTTCATATTATTATTTGTTTACTAGGGGTTAAACGAATAAAAAATTATTTCAATAACACTATTGTTACATTTGATTAATAATTTTTAATTCTTCATACAAGCATAAGCAAATATTATTAGTATTACACAGAGACAGAAATTATGAGAAAGGAAATTACTAATTTCTCACAACCAAGATGATGAAAAAATTGAACACAATAGACCTATGTTGAATAAAAAACGATTTTAAAACCCAAGTTATGTTTTGGCGGATATATTTTATTTATCTACTTCTTTACCAAAAACCTACATTTCAGAAACTACACTTTCCTACTTCTTAATTTTTCAAGATAAAAAAAAGTTTACCTGCAATCAACATACTATTACTTGTTTTAGTTTGAATCTGTTTGCCGTCTTTTTTTAAATTTTTAAAAGATTGTTCAAAGAATTCCAAAGCTCATAATTGAAAAATACTTACTTTAGCAATTAATCATTAAGAATTTGTAAACAATTCCATACTATAATATTCCATTCTATAAAATATTTTTTTTTACTAAAAATTGGACAAAAACTTTGGCCCATGAAAAAAAACCAACTACGAAAGAAAAAACCAGCTTTAAACAAAAATTGAAAAAAAAAAAAAAAACAATGTTAGAATTAAATGTTCTTTTTCATCTTTATTGATATAGCTTTTCAACCGAATATCAGGACTTACTGACTGTTAGCTTGTTCATGCCAGTTAACATGCACAATCTAGCAGTGAGAGTGTAGAATTTGATCTGCTCAACTGGACAACATCGCTTCTGCATTAATGTGATCATTGGATCAGAGGTTTAGATTGACTGACTTTAGACGTACAGCATTTTCTCGCTTGCCGTATATATATGCTTAACATTAACTTCTAGTACTCTTCACCACCAGGCACACTGCCAGTTAGAAAACTTAGATTGAAGGAAATCTATGAAATTCAATTTGCTTTGCTTTGTCCTTTTCTAGGACTCAGTGTTTACTTATTCAAATTAAGGGTCCAAACAAATGGGAGTCTTTTGACACAGACAGTTTATTATAAATTATAACAGTGCAGCAATGCATACAGTTGGGTACTGCAATGTTGGATCCTGTAATGCATCTTGCATTGAACAGTCAAAAAATAAAATTAAAGTTGGACCAATCAGAGTAAACTTGTGGTTGAAAGTGCCAGCCGATAAATCGCATTCGCAGTGGTCAGCTTTTACAGTCAAAACAAGTTATTTAGAACAAAAAACTATAATTAGCATAACACTGCCATATAGATACAGTTTCAGTGAAGAAGCAAGTGAAAGTTAAACTTTTTTTTAACATTATAGCCTTAGTATTAGAAGTAAAACATGTTAAAATTTATGCAAACTAGGTATAAATGCAATGTTTCACACCCAAGCACCATATTAAGGAAATGTTTCAAACATTGTAGATGTAGAAGAAATACAGATCTCTCAAAGTGCCTGGCTAAATTAAATATTTCCTGAAACACAAGTTTTAAAGCTAGTTATAAAAGTAAAAAAGACTTTTCCTCTGACAAAAATTAAAATCTTAAAGCCTTTTTGAAAGACAGTGGACAGAAAAGGTGTGTGTGTGTGGGTGTGTGTGTGGTTGGGGGAGCTAAGGAATTGTTACATGGAATATAAGCCTGGTTAGACTTAGGATTATAACTTTGCATTTGCATATTGAAAAAAGGTTATATATCTGGAGCTTTACTGATCCAAAGCATGCAGACTAAGTAAACTAGTATGAAAAAAACAAAACAAGAAATCCTAACGCATGGAAAAAAAAACAAAACAAAGCGGGATAAAGCAATGCTAACTATACTTACTTGGGCATGGGGGAAGGCTACCAATTAAGACTCTTTAGCTGTAATAGAAATCAGCCTTTCAGTTTCACTAAAACTGTAAACCAAAAATCTGAAATTATCATTCATTCTGACTCAGGCATGCACGAGAAAAATGACCTGACTCTGATAATTTAATATAACAAATGTTATTGATACAATACAGATACAATATAAAAGCATGCCCTAGAATAGGAATGGCCATTTCCTGATTCCTACGAAAGATTATTTTCTTATCAATACTGCTGTTTAACTAGTCAAGCATTCTAAAACTGTTCAGTTCAATGCAGTAACAAGAATAAATGAAATTTTTAAAAAGTGAATCATGAATTAACTTTTTTTTCTTGGGTATGATTTGCTTCTGCTTGTCTCTATTTTTATTTTTAAAAAGACCACATAAAAGTTTATTCTGAAAATTTTTTGTTCAGAGATTCTTGATATCAACACTACCACTTTCATTCACTGACTAACAGGAAATTAATCCTGTTGCATGGATCCACAAATTGTGCTGAGATAAAATTCATAAAAATCGTAACTGATTTAACCCTTTTTGATCTGATAAGTTTTATTGCAGTATCGAGTGCGCGAGTAGACTATGTAATTGTGCCTCTAAATTTTCTTATCTTACACAGTTGAGCATTATGAAAAGGGCTCTTAATGCCTTTTTAAACATTGTCTTCAATAATCTGAAAAAGAAAAAGCAATAATATTTATTCACACCACACTTTTATTGTATATACAATCCAGAAGTTCAACATAGGCAGCCACATAAAATCTAAAATCAAAACCATCATTACTGCTAGCACACTTTAAGCCCAATTTTTGAAAGACAACCAAAAAAGCCCAAGGATAAACAAAAGTAAACATGATATGCTAAATATGAAAAGATGAGAAAATGAAATGTGTATGAGGAGGGGGGAGGGGGGGGGGCGCACTGAAAGCCCTATCCTAAATGGGCAGCACACAACTCCAAGCATAAACAGAGAGCTACAGAGACAGACAGGGAGAAACAGAGAGACAGAAGGAGGGGGTGAGAGGGAAACACAGTGAATGCAAGGATTTATTTCTCTCAAAAGCCTTTTAACAAACATTAAAATCAAAATCTTTTATTCCCATGAGGTTTCAGTATCACATGTTATTTTTACAATCAGAAAAACTTTTTTTATCCTCCTGAGCAATGTAATGTATAGGTATCTCATTATGAATACATGATTTAACTTGTTGACTACAAAGCTTAAAGTCATTCATAAGATCAAAATAAAATCTATCGGAGCTTTTAACTTTGTTTTTAGTTTCTTTCAGAAACAAAACGTCTGCAAAATTAAATACATTGGAACTCTAAAAAGTAAGATTTAGAAATTATGTGTTGATTTAATGAGTAGCTTGTTTTAAATAATTTTTTTACCTTTAAATTTCAATAGGTCTGTCGATTTAGAATCTACACTTAACTTCTTCAACACTAAAGTGACTATGAGTAAGACTAGGAAGTTAGTTATAGATGCATCTGATTGCAATAAAATTATTGCTGGCTAGTGCTGGGGAATATGTCCTTTTTACACAATATTAAATATGTGGCTGGGTTAGAAAATACACAAGATGACAAATATGGATTTCAATACAGGTTTAAATAACATGCACTTCTTAATGAGACCCTCTTTTTTTTCCTTAAAAAAAAAAAACAAAACAAATTACAGTGGAAACCACCAAAATTAAGGTCTGATAATTTGAAACTCTAATACATCAAAGTTTCCCAGGTATGAGGTTTTTCTCTCTCTTTAGCTTTGTAAGATCTAACTGATTATTTGATTGAGACCTTATTCTTTTAAATCAAAGTTAACATTGAGATTAAAATTTTTGAAAATCTTCGGACTGTTGCCGTACAGTTTTATAACTTGCCCAAGGCATCCAAGGGTTTACCCTGAACCAGCAAAGATACCATCCAAATACCCACATAGAGACATGTCTTTGGCCCTTAGAATCACTGCATTTGCATTTGTATGGAAATTGGAAAGGTAATGTGACTGAGGGAGATGCTTTTACTACTAAAATAACAGAAAATGTTTTATGTAAATATAACTGATTTCTTGGCTATAATGCAAATTTACCATGTTTTGCTCATTCCCAATAAATTCAAATTTTATAGGGTTTCCACTGTAATTTATACACCAATCTGAAAATGTTTTATGAAAAAAATATAGAGGTCCTTTATTTTTCTGATGCACATTTAAATATGTTTTTTTTTATTTACACTGAAATCTTTTAACTACAATCGAGTTTAAACTGAGTGCCTAAATAGCATTTAATATTCAATGCTCTAATATGTTTGTTTTTTAAACAACTAAATAGAAAAAGCTTGCACTGTCAGCACTGCTTACATTTTACAAACTTGGTTGATTACATTTTGGTAAGCCTTGAGTGAGTTTCAAAACTTTTCGGTGATTTATTTTAGTCTTAAAAGTACTTTAGACTTGCATTTGTTCTAGATTCTATCAAAACAATAATTAAGGGAGTTTCCCCCCCAAAAATTCAAATACCCGGCTCAAGGGAATAGATGTAGAAAGTTTACATCAAGAGAGGTCAGAATTTTCATCAAACTATATTCTTAAATATTTTGAAATTTTATGATGTTGATGGGTGTGATGAAGAAGAAATAGATATAGATCTAAACCTAAGTGACCTGAGGTTAAACCTCAGCAATAGGTGTTGCTTTAGAAGTGTTAGCATTTTTCATCTTTTCAACTAAAGATGAAGTAGGTCCATCAGCTGTTTTCCTCGATTCCCCATAAAAATTAAAATACTTTCAATTTGGTATTATGATGCAAAAATTATGGGCTATGGGCAGAAGACAATGCACAGTTGTTGATTTTTAAACAGCACCACCTTCTGAAATGACCACAACCCCAAAAAATTGTGTTGTGAATGAGTTCATAAATTTAAGGTTGGGAGGATATCCTCAGAGGCAGGCCACTACAAGTACTAGTACTAATCTAAATAAAACAACTAAGATTATATTTAGTAATTTAATGGGAGTGTAAAGGTTGATCAATTGATGTGTTACACTTAGTTGAACTTAAAGTTAAAGGTGCAAGTTTTAAATATTTCATAATTTTGTTACAATCAATGAAAATCTGTTCCTACTAGGCTTTTTCAACATTCTGGCTACTTTACATTCATATGTTCATGTTGCAGTTCTGAGGTAAGAACCTAGATAGATCTCAATGAAATTTCCAAATCAAGGAATGAAAAACCAGCAAATGACAGTCCCACATATCCTGTCAGTGTCAGAGCAAAACTATTTGTCAAAGAAATTATAACACTATGGTCATGATAGAAGATCCAGCGCAATCATGGATTCATGCTTACACAGATGGTCAGCTACAGAATACAGATGCTATTGCCAATGGAGGAGAAGGTGTTGTTGTTAACTTTGCCCCTGAAGGAAAAGAATTTGAATGAATTCAACAAACCAACTGGTCCAACAGGAAAATAAAGCTCCAACTATCCTTACTAGTTACTATGCTGAGAAAATCCAAGCTTTCCACGATGTTTAGTTACTGTTGACAGGATATATTGGTTGTTTGAATTTTAACACCTCTTTTCAACTATAAGGTTATAAATATCAGATTCAGAGACTGACAGGATAGAAGACTGCAGGGGAGGCCATCAGCAGATTGTCATATAATTATTCACCACATGCCAAATCAGTTTTGCAGGCGCTAGGAGATAACTATCTGACCTCACTAGAAAATTAAAACTCCTAATCCTATTCCCATGCCATCAGGTCACACTGCAGAGGATACCAGCCCATTGCAGAATTTCAGGAATTGAAACTGCAGACAGACTTGCTTAAGAGGGAGCTGGCGCTATAGATCCAATATGAGAATCCAATAACTTTCAATGAGAAAAAAAACCTTAAATTAAAGCTATCTACAATGACCCGCCCTTCCCCAGGACACGGTGACGGTGATGGCTGCCAATATTTAGAACAATGACAATGTTAGATAGCCCAACTCTGATCAGGACACTGTTGTGACACAACAGGAAGTTAGCAAGGCAAGGCACATGGCCTCATTCCAACCCCCCTACAAACAAAAACCCATGGCCAGGTTTGTGATTTGAGAAAGACTGTGGAATATATTGTAAGATTGGACTGTCATTGTCATTCAATATAAAGCCATCAAAGAAGATCTAAATCTACCTTTATAGCAGAAACTTAGCCAGTTTTTAGTTTTTTGGTCAAAACCAGACTTAGTAACTACTATCTTGTTTTGTTGGGACATGAGACCTGTTGCAGGGCACAAGCGCTTGCAAACAGTTTGCCATTTGTCCTTTAGCTGCAACGGCTAATTTTTCACTGTTCGCCAAGATCGCTTATATGAGCGCTAGCGCTCGCAAACAAGGTCCTACCTCCAGAGGGAGCGCGCAGCGAACTTACAACGCTGATTAATCTGATTGGCAGAATTTTCATGGCGCTATTTCCTTTTGAAATTTCGAAAGTAGGCTAGCTTAAAAGAGACATTTTGCCAATCTTTAACTATTATTAAAATTATTTATCCAACAACTGAACAAGGCAACTTAATGAACAAGTTTTCTGACACCTAGACAGTCTTTTAATTGATTGGGTCCTATTATTTTGCCTGGAAAATAGAATGTTACTTGTTAGGTGGTTGTACATTTGGAAAGACTTCCATACCGA
>BMAT01009117.1:59403-88009 GCA_019649035.1 Elysia marginata
AGAGAGAGAGAGAGATAAAGAGAGAGAGAGAGAGAGAGAGAGCTCACCGTCATAAAACTCAGCTGTAAAGTCTGGGTCTGGTTGGTTCTCCATCAGCATGCACTTGGCCTTCCGAGTGTAAACGGTGACTTTTGGTGTCTTGGACTGAATCAGCTTCACAAACCTGGCGTGGAAGGGGGCGAGATAGCCAATCACACACTTAACGCAATGGGCAGGCTGATGCTGTGAGTGCATGGTGAGGGATTAAAACTGGTCGCTCTAGGTGTGAACAATGGCAAGCGGTAAAAAAAATGCTAACACACAGCCAGTGGGTTGCAGGTTTTTTTTTTCTTTTTGGTTTTCATGTGCTTTCTATTATTTTTAAGACCAGGTTTGATTTGATAACTTCTTTTGTTAATTCGTGGTGCACAATATGATACATTGACAAAAAATATTTACTTCTTATAACATATGTGTGGTTAGACATCCTTCAGTAATTTTACATTTAAAAGGTAGACATGCTTGAGTAAAGTTTATAGAACATTATTAAATCCTCTCCTCAAAAGAGTCGCAACGTCGCAATTCCCCATTCCCAGTCCATATGGGACTATCCAGCCTCACCACTGGGCAAAAAATTTTAAGCTCAGTCTCGTGCTATGATTACTTTGTTAGTAGTTAATTTGCTATTCTATTCTAGTGTACTGCTTAAATAAGGTACAAAGGGAAGAGATATAACGAGAGGAGGGGATCTGAGAGAGAGAAAGAGACACACACAAGGGGTGAGAGTTCAATGTTCAATCTAGACTTGAGGGTGACATTGCTTAATTTATATATTGTAAGTATCTGTAGTACTAGTAAGATAAGTAAAGATAATGGAATTGATTTAAGTAAAGGTAAAAACATGACATCCAATTGATTGAGACTGATTGCGGAAAAAAAAATATCCTTATATGAGTCGTCGACCCCACTCAAAAGGTCATAGACTGCCCATGCTGTTCGTCTAAATAAAGAAGATGGCATGATAAGCCATTAATACAAAAAATACATTAAACTATACAACTAACTTCATTCGACAAAAAAAGACGCACGTTTTTGTTTTGGGGAATAAAAAAAAATTGGCGAGCGCGGGGATCGAACCCTGACATTCAGATTATTAGCATGACACTCTCCGATGATTTAGACAAGTTATGGCGGTTGTGACTGTCTTGTGAGGGAAGATTAGACTTTAAAATTTAATAATAGCTAGGGTTTGAATCTAAAGCTTGGAGAGCATTCAGATTTTAAATGCTGAAAACAACCTATCCCAGATTGAATTTTGATTGTTAAACAACAATTTAAGCTCATCCACCACAGTTGATGTACCCTTGCAAATTTGATGTCACAAGCCTCGGCCTAGATCTGCCGTTATCTGCCTTGACGTTTTGACGACGGGGCTTCTTAGAGAGGCGTTAATTTTTTGTAAATATGACAATAATTAAGAAGATAAGAATAAGGTCTGGTACAGAAAGAGCATTTATTAAGCTGAGTGGAAAGAATTATTGTATATGAGAGATGTATAGAGGTAAAGAGGCTTGGTGGTTAACTTATGTAGCAAGTTGTGGGTTAATTAAAATTTGAGACAACAAGAGAGTGAAATAATAAAGGGTGGGGTATGTAGAGAGGGGGAGAAAAACACATAAGAGGTTGTTATTGGTAAATATTTATTAAGGCTTATAATCTGAGGAGACTGGCTTTTGCCGAAACATTACAGTTTGTTCTGTTTCATTCAGGATCAAAGACTTCATGAATCTAAAAAACCGCCATTGTTCATTCACATCTAAATCAACCACCAAATACAAACTTTCTATCATTATGAGGTAGCTGCATTTCAACATACACAGCAATATGAATATTTGAAGAAAACAATATCTATGATGGATTCTTCATGATGTAAAAATGTACATATCTTTTTTATTGTGAGCATTAGGTCTGAGTAAAATATCTAGGTACTAAACAGCACTGCTTTATAAATAAGATCTTACTCAACTTCAATTGGGACTGATGTCTTTAATATCTGTAAAGGGAAAACAGCTAACTATTTCATGAGATGGAATGACAAGTCACCCCCTAAAAATAGTAAAATGTTGAAACTGCATGATGACTCTAGAACAAATATGCGCAACTAAACAGAACAACTCTCTCCCAACAAATTTACAATATTTTGATCACAAAATATTTGAAAACCACAGTTTTTGTTTCCTGGCTGATTGTAATTTTTTGACTCTCTGCTCCAACTATATGAGATATCGGAGAACATTGTGATTGTAATGTTTTTTGACTCTCTGCTCCAACCATATGAGATATCGGAGAACGATGTATTCACCTGGCCGCGTACTGGTATTTTTTCACATATTTTTGTGGTATACCAGAGAAGTCGAACTTTTTACAATGTCCTGGCAAGGGTTGAGGTTGTTCTGACACGGCTGCACCTCTACCGTCGTTCGGCTGAAAAGTACTCATCTGATGACAGAGGGAGACACAAGACATATTAGCAAAAATTTATATCTTGTGACAAGTCACACATGTTCGCTAAAATACAAGATGGCCTCTTCATGAATGTGCTTTGTGTGAGGATACCTAAGGTGCATCATACGTCAACACAACAAGAAAGAAAATCTTCAGTCCAAAATAATGTTTCTTAGTAATCACAGAATAAGATTTAGGACGAGTTATTATGATAGAAACTCTCTTTGGCTCAAAATGTTTTTCACTGTTTCATTAAAAACAAACAAAAATTAATACACATTATAATTATAACAATGACACCTAAACATTGGGGACAAACAGCTAAACTAAAAATTTGTGGGACACCATTACCAGAGATGCCACTCACATTTTCCGAAAATAACTGAAAATCTTGGCGCTATATTCCTGCATAAATAAATTCATATTGAAGTGTTATCAAGGGATACTGACTTGCCAGTGTTCGTTGGATCAATCTTGTTCAAACTTGTATGTTTATTCAGTTTCATAGGCTTAAAACGGAAAAAATGACCTTGACACACCCTAGGCCCTACAACTAAAAAGGAAGAAAACATGACGCTTAAAACCTACACTAAATCTAAGCCTAATTTAGACTCTATATCAATTATATCTCATTGATCTAAACTATTAGTTTTAAAGACAGTGACCCCTCATGTGTATGTTCTCAAATTTGTATTGGTGATAGCGGAAATCTGCTTGAACATTGGGTGATAGTTTTAGAAAGCAGAAAAAATCAGAAAGGTTAGAACATAGCCGAAAAGTGGTACCTATGATTTATGTGTGTTCTTCCGCCTTCCATTCTTCATGGTGCGTAAAATTAGACCTATCTTTTCCGGACAATTCTTACCTGTTGGCCGTTGGCAGATATGTAGAGAACTTCCATGACAAGATCCTCCTGCCCTTTCCTTTTGATAAACTCCACACACACTTGCCCAGTTTCTAAAATATGCACCTGAAACATGAGAGGGAACATTATCAAACACACTAGAAACCTCATAATTTGAATCTCTAGAAAAAAAAACTTCCAATTAAGAGGGTTTGAAACATACTCAAAGGATTAGGTTTATTTTCTCAGTTCTATGGCACCTTTCTCTCTTGTCCCACCCTTGTGTAAATGGAAAAACAAACTTATTCCATGGGTCATAGTCAAAACGTTCCACAATTATAGTTTTAAATCGTGATGGGTTTTACAAGAACGTCCGTTTCTCCACTCTTTGTCTAATCTGTGATAGTTTATACAACTTGTGATCTACACGAAGTAAAGTACCACAACATTCTTGGTTCTCTGGCGTATGGGTCGCAATCTCTCCGTGTTCAGTGGGGCTATTAAACATTCCAGGGCAGAGTCTCGTGACGCACCATCCTGTTGGTTGGTGTGCCCACTGCTGCGTGTGCTGTCGCTGCAAGGACTCGATGTGACTGTTGCTGATGCCCTCTCCTGCCCATGCCCAGGCAGGCATTTCTGAAGCTCTTTACTGGTGAGACGTACAGTTCTCTGGGTTGACTCAGGACTGGAAAACTGTCACGGCATCAAGACAAAAGTAGTTTAGGAAAGGCTTGGGATAATATCTGAAATTTAGCAGTTATCTTACAACCTACACTTACATGTTGAGATTTAGTATCTATGGGAATAAAACCCAACATTTTTATATATTTGCCTTGACTTGATAGAAAACTGTTGAGAATGTATGGGCTGCAAGTTTAGGTTTATAGAGATCACTGTACAATATTTCTGAAAGACTGATAGTAATACAAAAAATACCAACTTAGTTTCAAGGGTCACGTTTAATGACTTAAAAGCTCATTGACTCTTATGTCCAGGGTTTTCTGGGTAGTGTGTCATATATTTAAAGCATTGAGCCTCTCTGCTCACAGGGGAAAATTCACACCATTTTACATCCATACCTACACTATGAGCGTGAATGTGAAATTTCATTAAAGTTGAATCTGCATGTATACAAGGTCTGTTCCAAAGGTAACTTTAATAATAATTATAATAATAATAATAATAATAATAATAATAATAATAATAGTAATAATGTATTTATATAGCTCCTGAAATCCACAGAAAAGTGCTCGATGGGGCTTTTACATATAATTAAATTTGTGTACATGATGTAGTATTATACATGATAAAAAGAAATAAATATAAACATTTATAAATACATACCAGCTAAAAAGGTATAAAGAGAAACAGCCCTAATTATTGCTGATCTGAAAATTAAAGGCAACAAAAATCTAGAGATAAGTTTTTCTGTATATTTTTGTTTAAAGGTGGGATTTAAATGAGGTATAAGTAAGACACTTCTTTGTTTCAGTAGACAAGCTGTTCCAAAGCTTAGGGGCATAGAAAAAGAAAGAACGCTCTTCAAATTTTGATTTATATAGGTGTTCAGTTGAAAAGTTTTCATTTGCTGATCTTTAAACTGTTGGGTGCGTAAGCCTCGATTAGGTCCTTAAGATAGGAGGGAGCCAGTCCATTTAGACATTTAAAAACATGGCCGGCGATTTTAAAATCTATTCTATACTTAATAGGCAGCTAGTGAAGATCTTTTAAAATTGTAAATGAATCATCTCTCTTTCTTTTCTTTATGCAATCTACAAATCTACATTCATGTCTAAAAATGCACATCTATAAAGAAAAACATCATTTTTTGACAGAAAATTCACTCGAGATAAGGCCTAGACCTTTATATATATAAGAGAAAAAGTTGAAAAAACGGTCAGTTGCTTGGTTGTGGTCAGTTGAAAAATGCCCAGCAACCATTCGTCAAAAACAAACTTAAAGGTCATTTGCATAATGGTTTTCACCAGAAGGACATTTTTTGCATGAAAAAAGTGTTCTTGCAGGTACTAAAGTAAATGCAAAATTTCATGGCGATTTGAGACAAACTGAGGCCTAGTATTAGAAAAAAAGTGACTTGGACGATTGTGTGTTTTTTCACCATGACAAATGCCCTGCGCATAGTCAGAGTGGTGACAAAGATTTGGCACTCAAACAACTAGAAATTCTGTGATCATCATGGATTTGCTCCTCATAATAGAATTAAGAGAAAACTGGGGTTAATCCTTTTCCCATATATGAGTTATTATTTCATGGTACAAATTCTTGAATCAGACGGAGAGATTGTTCAGCAACAAAGGTCGCTTTGAAAGAGCTGGGATAAGGTGCTCTATAAGGCCGCATTTGACAGCGAGGACTTTATCATTTTCAGAAATGCTTGGGCAGTGGTAATGACTTTATTACGTAGCTTACAAAATAAAGTTGGTCCAAATTTTACGGTGTTTGCTTTCTTTAGAGATAACTTAAGTTATTGACGGACCAGACATTGTATACAAAATTCTCATCTTGGTTCCACATTATCCCTTTGATCTCTTTTGTGCTTCAGCTGAACTTATTGCACCTGACTGACATTTTTTAACATGTTAAAAGTATTGAAAAAAAGTCGGTGCATGTGATATTTTAAATTGTAGCTTTTAGCATTCTATTGATCTTTGATTTTGTTTCCTTCAGAAGCATTTTCCTCAATAATTTGCGGTTTTCAACATAATTTTCCGTAAACTCGTATTTTAAAATGCAAAGCGCTCCGAGTCAGAGCCTGGTTGGGGTAGAGTGCTGTGGAAATTACATTTCTTATTATCATTATTACATTTCATTATAAACCATGCTCACAGTGTAGATATAGACAAAAAGTGGCTAAAGGCTGTTAGCAAACGTATGGGATAAAACTTAAAAGAATTAACCTTCAAACTTTTAGAGTACCTGGATAGGGAGACCATCATGTGCTGTGGGAAGGACCAGTGCTTTACCAGCCGCTGCACTGCTACTACCGACATAAGCAGGAACACACTGCTGACCTAGGTACGTCTGTACTTTTGCTAACAACTCCTGAGTCTGGAAATTTTCTGAGTCTGAGTTCTGGGATAGAAAACAATACATCGATTGAGTGATCAAACACAGAAAATATGGAATGAACCAAACTGAAAATCAATATGCCGTTGATATCAATACTAACAATTTGACATACATAGATACCATATTGAGATGTGAAACTCCTTAAACACTGTTACATCAGGAGGAAAATATTTACCAAAACCTATGCAGTTAGATTAGGTTAAAGTATATGTATACGCTTTTAATAATTTTTCTCTTGAGATGTGTATGATCAACAGGAAATCCTGGCCTTATTTTGTAAAGTTAATAAACATACAGGAATCATTCATACTAAATGTGTCATTAGGGGCACTGAAATGTCCTTGCTCATATGGCCAATCTTGTTCATTCAGTTTTCAGGCTTAAGGTAAGGTTAAACTGGTAAAATTGCAAATTTCCATTGCCACTATGCCTGCCACAATTTTTAGTTTGTCTACAAAGTAAAATTATTTCTGAGTTGATCTATGTATAATAAAGTATGAAAGAAAAAGAGAAGTGTTTTATGTTAATTTTTTACATAAGCAAGGTAGAACCAATTTTGAGAAAAGTGGGCGTACTTTTTCTTTTCAATGTTCTCATTTTTAACTGTTTTTGCTGCAGTTGGATAGGATATCTCAAAAAGTTATCAATCAGATGTCCCAAATCTTACAGATTCTTTTTAAATGATGTTTACAACATTTTGTGCCTCCGAAAAGAGGGTATCTTGAATAGTGTTTATTTTTTGAAAATTTAAGTCATTGCAATGCCTGAGTAAAAAGAAAAAAAACCTGGATAAAATAGCAACGGTTGGATAAACATCTCAATGTTAAGCCAGAGGCACAACCTCTAGAGATACTCAAGACCGATGTATGGATACCAAATTTGGTGAAAATACACTGAGAACTTTGGAGATAGCCTGTTCTAACGTAAAAGCTGAAATTTGATATCGCGACCCTAAGTTCGCCACTTTTCTCCTTTTTTTTAGTAAGCTTATTTGCATAAAAAATAACCATTTTCTACATCTTAGACTTCAAACTTATATTTTAGAACCAACCAAAATGTAATGAGAATGAAAATTCAATCTGCCAACTTAACCTCAACTTTAAAAAAAGGAAAATAATTGAAAAATGAAATCCCTGTAAAAAATTCCAACTATTCATCAAATCAACTAAAAATAAAACTAGTATAGACTTTAGTAAAACGACTTCTATTTCCACTGTTGAAAGATGTACAAACCTGTTGGGCATCTTGCCTGTCATGAAGGCTGTTGAGTTTAGAATCTTTCTCAATGTCAACAGCTTTACAAGTTGAGTTGAGACTCATGTTTGACTCGCCCTGGCCTGATGAGAAAGATTCTGAATGATGCGGGTGACAGTGGCGACGTGATGGGGCCACCGCCATGAGGGAAGGAGGCGTGACTCCTCCACAGATTTGCTCAGTGGGCCTATGTCGAGAGATAGAACTCGCCTGTGGGACATAAAAGCTTTGAGAGCTGTTCCCACTGCCTGTTAAAGTTTGATGACTGATATTTTTTGTCGAGGCAGTCGCAGAGTTCCCGCTAGTCGTGTACTCAAAGAGGCTGCCACTCTGACTGTGGATTGAGGCAGAGACAGACCAAGAGCCCATACCAGGAGACGAGTTCCGACTGCTCTCTCCCTCCCCACTATACTTGCTAGGGTCAAATGTCCGCGGAGGTTGCTGATGACCTTTTACCCCACCACCTTTAGGATCATATTTCTCCCTCGGTGCTGATGTTGGCAAGTGCTGGGGTGACTGTTTACTGCTACTTCCTCCATGTTGAACAGTGCAGAAATCTGACCCATGACCTTTCTCATGGTGATTGCTTGTCTGATCGTGCCTCCCCAATGCCTGTTTCGTTCGCAGCAGCTCCTCCTCTGTCATGCTGAAGACATTTGGTTCAAGTTAAAAACAAAGATAAGAACATTCTATAATCACATCATCAGAATTTAGACCTCTAAATAAAACATTTCTTTTTATTAGCTCTTTGGTACAGCCATATACGGCCTATCTACAGAACTGCTTGCTGAAATTTCATCCCACACAATCAAAGGGAGACCAAGACAATTCTCAAAATAACCAGTCTTATACAGTAGGACATATCTACAGCAGGATTTTTGGTTACAGAAGAAAAATTCCCCTGTAGGCATGTTCCCGCAATAAGAATGTTAAGGGGCTGATAAAATAAAGGAAAAAAAACAACTCTGCATTGATGGCACTCTCATCTAGGCCTGTAACAGGACTCTTCTCACCCTTCTATCCTCTAAATCCACAACCACCATTCACATCGTTTTGCCAATAAGATACTGGCACACTATCATCTGTCTCTAGGCCTTCAGTGCATTCTCTCACTGCACTGGATAGACCAATAGCAATGCCACACTCAACCCCTCACACTCACTTGTAAACTAGACAAACAAAGGCACATACGAATCTTCTTCTGGCTTGCAAGCCAAGCCCACAATGAGCCAATAGTCTTATATAGACTTGTCCGCTGTGTTTAGAGAAAAGTTCCTTGCTTAAATTCCTACTCTAATTTCACTAAAGTTTGGTCTATTCCTCCCGAGGTATCCATGTTTGGGCCCGGTCTTCCCCCGTTCAACACATGCACAGGCAATAGGCTTCATACAGAGAAAAAAAGGAGATTCCTCAGAAGCCCTGCTGAAGTTGAACACTACTGAAGTTAACATGAAAACATTTGAAACACAAACTTGCCTGTCTTGTCTTTAAACAAAAATATTTCAATCGCAAGCTTACTAACCTGTCTCTCTCCCTTACTGGAGGGCTTGATGGGTTGCGACGATCAGCACTAGAGTGTCCACTTATACACGACACCATGGCTGCCATCGACGCATCTGATTGGCTGCCTTCCTCCTCTGAGCAACTTTGGTTACTGCAACGATGTTGGTTGTTATTGTTGCAATTTGGGTGTGTTTGTCTGTTACTTGCGAGGTGCTGCTTGACGTTATGCTTATGAAATGCCTGTGTGACACTTCCTGATTTGTCAGTTTTTGCATCCGACGTAACAAGTGCTGTGTCTACACTAAATTTGCCCAAGGCCATCGTTCCACGCCCACTGTCAATAGACATTTCTGCAATCTAGATAAAAAAGTGAAAAAAATTAAAACATTAATAAAGTGAAAAAAAATATAAAACTAAATAATTGATAGGAATTCCATATCATGTTTACCTACAGATCTTTACTTGCTTCAGAGGAATTCTATGACATGTTTACCTACAGATCTTTACTTGCTTCAGGGAAAATCTAAGACATGTTTACCTACAGATCTTTACTTGCTTCAGAGGAATTCCATGACATGTTTACCTACAAATCTTTACTTGTTTCAGAGGAATTCTATGACATGTTTACCTACAGATCTTTACTTGCTTCAATGCAGTTCTATGGCATGTTTACCTACAGATCTTTACTCCTTTTATTGTAATTCTGTGACATGTTTACCTACAGATCTTTACTTCAGGGTTGCCACTGATATTCAGTGATTGCTCAAGAGGGCTTTTTGAGGGCTATTTGAGGGCCATTGGAGGTAAAATGAGGGCCCAATCGCAAACTAAGAAGGTACTGAGAGGACAAAATATGACTAAATAAGCAACAGTAGTCACATACTGTTAAGTAAAAATCATGAAAACTTTAATCGAGTTGACAGTAACAACAAAAAAATGAGAAAAAGTAATTAAAAAAAACACCTACTTTGTAACGATACACAAGACTTATTGCTCATGTCAAAGCTTTTCTCGCATAGTGAACTAAATCTTTCAAAATTAAACAATGAACTGGTGTACCTATTAGATAGCTACATCTATATAGAGCATTCTACATGGAATGAGAACATTTAGTTTTGAAAAAAAAAAAAGAATAGCACAATAAGATCTTTACTAGGGATCAATCTACCATTTCAGATTCAATGCACGATGATGCTCTGTCATATGTGTTAATTTATGCTATTTTGAGTTATTTTTTTTCTTACTCTTTTTTATGACCCTCTAACAAGTCATTGTTTGGCTCAGCACAGATCTAGATCTAGGTCATGGGTACATTGGATCAACTTGTCCTTAAATATGAATTTTTACGGTGAATTTGTGACATCATTGCATTCTATGTCTCCAGCATCTTTTTTCACGATGGTGCTTTGTCTAGATCTAGTCCTAATCGTTCACAATAGAATTTGAATCTGATAGGGTTTGATGTACTCGTCTTCATCAAACAATTGTCTAGATTTGAAACTATTATATAAATCTACGCTTGATTAGTACTTTCTTCTTTCCACGTTCATTGTTTATTGAGTACCGTCCTCAAATAGTTACTGGAGTTTGTCCTAATTATGTCTATGGATCCGTAGGCGCAAAATAATGCACTTTCAGTTTTCCTTTCACTTCAGTTTCAGCCTTGACATTTCTTCAGGGCCAAGGCCGTGCATGCACGGTATAATCACTCATACGCCTTAGTGATCCCCACCACCGGTCTGTATGGTTACTAATAGTCATACAAAAGTCATCAAACAATAAAACAATAAAGAAAGGCACCCTTAGATGCAGATAGGTGGCTTCTGCATCCCTACCATCAGATTATTGCGAGCATACAAGGGCCACGCTCTAAAATCTGAGGCGGAGTCACTCCTTTCTTATCATTCTATTGTTCGCATGTGAATGCAGCATGCACATCCCTATGCACTGACCACAAGCATCAATGGCATAGAGTCGGGTCTTGGACCACAGGAACATGGAGCATTGTGACCTTGACGTAATAAGTTGAACTTCGATATTCTACAGGCTGTGACACGGCTACTCGGAAAAAAAAAATGTGCACAATGATAAAAAGAAAAACGGAAATGGATTACGTTCACTGGCTGCCAAGCCATAGGCCTATACAGCACACTTTCAATATTACTTGACCAGTTGGTGGTACACAGTGGGTCTATGCGACGTAATATTGTAAGGGGCCACTTCAATATAGGGATCGCATCTTCGGGTACAAAACAAAACATTCGGAATTACCTTAACCTGGGCTTATCAACACGCCGTAGTTTTACGGTAGTTGTCCGTAACACGTAACTTTTTTCGCGCCACCGTAATAAATTACAGGCAAACCGAAATGTTGGTAGGTCTGTGTAACAAAACGGGCGTAAACGACCATTTTAACTACTATCGAACAACAACTATTAACGATAATAATCACTGTTCTTTATAATATTCTATCATTGTCGATAAGTATCGAACCGGATTTTTTACACCCATCGCAAAATCAAACAAGAATACACAAAGATATCGGCCGAAAACGAAAGTCCGTCGGGAAAATGTCTCGAGGAGGGCTGAAATGATCGGTAAAGAGGGCGATTTGAGGGCTATTTCAAGCTTTGGACCTCCAAGAGGGCGTTTGGCGGGCTTTTTACAGGAAGGCACCTAATACGGGCGATTTACGGGCCCGGCGGCAACCCTGTTACTTGCTTTATGATAATTTTATGACATGTTTACCTACAGATCTTTACTTGCTTCAAAGACTAAAACAATTGGAAAGACTGGGCAGCAATAGAGTTTTTTTAAATGAGCACATTAAGCGATTCTGTATGCTACTGAAATAGACAAAATTCACATGTGTTGACACCCACCTTCTGAATCATTCTCTTGTTTCCACTTTTCAATGTCATAAATGGGTGAACAAGTATTTCTGAAAGTAGTAAAAACAACTTATTTATTCTTCATCAATATTGAGCAAGTTAGATCGCAGGACACTACATGTATACATGCAAGTATTCTCTTCATACATAGACATACATCTTTGTCTTGTTAGCATTTTTAACATTTACAGATGAGACAATGAGAAACAATGGAAAAAATAGGAAATCCAAAATCAGAAAACGCACATCTGAAACATTCCTTAATGATAAATTTTTTGTCTCAAAGAAATGGAGTTTATCAATATTCTGATGCAAAACGACCATATAAAACTTGGTAAAGTGACCCAGACAAAAAAAAACCAAATCAAAACAAAAAAAACTATTTTTCTTAAGAAATAAATAACACAGTGAAAAAAAAATGCCAAGAAAGGAATATCTTTCTACATGAACAAGCTCCAACCTCTCAGCGGTAATCTATTTTTGGGATTTTTCTGCAGCAGGGCTTGTATGAGGTCACAGGCGGCTGGGCTGAGGCTATCTGGAAGATGGTACTCGGCAAGGATGACCCGGTTGAGTGTACTCTTGACGGCGTCTGTGTCGAAAGGAGCATGTCCTACCAGCAGAGTGTACAGCATACAGCCCAGCGACCAAACATCCGCCTCCAGCCCATGGGCAGATCTCATGGCAATCTCTCTGAACGTGGGCATGAAACATGTACAGCAAATGAGTTGGAAGTAAGAAATTCTTTTTTTTTTTTTCTAAAGAAAACGCCATTCAAAAGTCTTGTTTTTTTTTAGAAAACGCCATTCAAAAGTCTAAGTATTTTCCCCCAAAATATTGATAATGTCATGAAATTTTTTTACATTTGAAAGCTTACATAAATGTCTTGTTAAAAAATATCAATGCCTTTCAATGAGAAAATTGTGACATCCAATTCATTCACCTTGAACGCAAGGCATATGGAGACAAAAAGATCCCAAAATAAAACCTCTGAAGATATTCTAATTATTAACTTGACTCAGAATAATTTATGACTCTGTTCTCCCCCAATAGGCACAATAATACAATGCACAGTTTTATGGATTGAGATCTAGACATTATTGTTTTAAATATAATTTTTTATGATGCTTTTTATTAGTAGTTTTGTTTGTCTCTTACGGTGAGATGTAATTTGGGGTCCCACACATAGTGAAATGTTTCTCCTCTGGTCCTTGAAGCTGCGTTGCTAGTCCAAAGTCAGCTATTTTCTGCAATAAAGCAATAAATTAAAAAAAAAAATCTTCTTTGAAAATCATTAAGCACAGATGTTTTTTTGCAGGAGAGGGCTAAATAAGAAATAAATTGTAAAACTTATCTGTTCAGTTTACCAAAATACACTGCAGCTAAGCATATTTAGCCTTTTCTTTATTCAATATTGTTGTAAGGAAGATTAATATTAGAAAAACAAAACAACAACCTATCAGGCTGACACTTTATGGTTTACCAAAAGCACAAACACTGATTGAAGCCTGACTACCCTACCCAGCCTTTGATACTAAGAAATCTTGAAACCACAAACTTAAGTTGACAGATGAAATTATTTACAGGAGCTCCAGATTCAGGCCAAAGGGGATTATCATGGATAGATCAATACTTATCTACACTTGCATATTCTATTAAAAAGCTTACATTAGATCAGCTCAAGACTGTAACAACCTACCACGTCATTGTTCTTCGTGAGGAGAAGATTGGACAGAGAAAGATCGCGATGTAAGATTCCATGAGAGTGTAGATACAGGATGCCCTCAACAATTTGTCGCATGATGCGTCTTGCCGCCTCCTCGGTGAAAGGCTGGGCTTGAGTGCGCAGGTAGCGCTGCAGCTCTCCATTGTGACACATCTCCAAAACCAGGTACACGTAGTTGCTGTCTTCAAAAAAGTTATACAACTGCCACAAACACAGAGATGAAGGGAAAAAACTTCAATTATGTAGCGATGGGAATATATTATAAAATTATCACATCTGTTTTCAGAACTGCTCTAAAGTTGAAGTTTGACTGAACATAACAAATAATTAAGTCTGCAACAAAACATTTTATCCAATTGTAAACAAGGAGGGTCATCAAATTTCTATTTATAAAAAGAGTATCTGTGAGCGCTGAAATTTTTATCATTAATCCATTGTGTTATATTTTACATATGACCTGTAAACACTTTCACTCTCATTGTCCAGACTTTCTTATTTGCTAATCACCCCTTTCGTTTGTCTGCATAACTCATAAATTTCCCAATTAAAGTTAGAATGATACATGTAATTAAACAAAAGATAACAAAAATTAAAAAAAAAAACGATTAAAAAACCAGTCAAGGAGAACCATGACCATAGCATGGCCCAAAGTAAAACCCTCATGAAAATTATATAAGCCTACCATATTTATAAACCTCAACTAATTATGCTATAGTATAAATGTGAATTGAGTTCTGAACGAAAAGTATTTATTTTATAAATGCTTGATTGACAAAAACAATTTGACCTGTTCACTTGATGTTTGCTGTTAGTGTAACATAGGGGATACAACTCCAAAATGTTAAAAACTAATTAAAAGATGTTAAAGGTATAATGAAATTAGCAGTGGAAAGAAGGAGGCTTCGAAGGGAAATGTCCAAAATGTCTGCATTTAGTATGATTCGAACCTTTGACTTTTAAGTAGCTTTAGCACCCATCGCCTTGCCAGTTAGAGAAACATAGCTTATACCATGTTGCCACTGCGCTCCTTAAAAAAGAAGTTTCAGGGTGAAGGTCCTTGCTTAGCTTCTCTAACTAGCGACTTGCTTACTTGAACAGGAAGATTCAAATTGCACAAAAGGCAATCATTGAAACCGGATGCCCACCAACTCTTAGCCATAAACAACAAACTCAAAGAAAAAACGATATTTTAAGACATGCCTCATATCAATAATATATTTAGAGATCATATAATAAGTAGTCGAGGCAGCCACTACACACTCAAATGATTGACAGATTTTAAAGGCATGAAATTAGCAGTGGAGAGAAGTAGGCTTCACTTATATTATGTTAAAATCTGGCACATGAAGAAAATTATAATCTGAAGTTGAAATGAAGTGTTTTATATTAGCAGCGGAGAGAAGTAGGCTTTGCTATTTATTGTGTGTTAAAAACTGGCACAAAAACAAGAATCTTATTCTTAAGTTGAAATGAAGTGTTTTATATTAGCAGCGGAGAGAAGTAGGCTTTGCTGTTTATTATGTGTTAAAAACTGGCACAAAAACAAGAATCTTATCCTTAAGTTGAAATGAAGTGTTTTATATTAGCAGTGGAGAGAAGTAGCCTTTGCTATTTATTATGTCTTGAAAACTGGCACAAAAACAAGAATCTTACTCTCAAGTTAAAATGAAGTGTTTTGTGTTTATCAACAATACTGGTTTTGTCAAAAACAATAACAGGGCATTTAGTCATCTAGTACTGGTTATGTCATTAACAATAACAGGACATATAGTATCTAGCACTGGTTAGGTAAAAAACAATACATGGAGATTCAGTCATCTAGTACTTGGTTGTGTCAAAAACAGTAACAGGGCATTTAGTCAAGTAGTACTGGTTATGTAAAAAACAATAAAAGGGCATTTAGTCAGCTGTTACTGGTCATGTCAAAAACAATAATTGGCCTTTAAAAGACAGTCAATCGTTGATTGAAGGGTTAATAGATTATTTAATGTTAAATGAGCATGAAATTTATAACAAGGAGACACAAGTATACATCACATATCTAGAAGCAAATAGTTTAAGAATTTAGATCACGTATTACCTCGAGAATGGAAGGATGTTTCAGCCTGGAATGGATTTCAACTTCTTTCTTTACTCTAGCATTCATCGAGGCTGCCTTCATCATTTTTTTGTCAATCTGAAAATTTAAATGACAGTCATGAGTCAAATTTATATACGCTCAATATAATATAATCATATACAGGTAAAGTTTTTAAAAATTTCTCATCTCTGATCTAAAGCACAAAAATTATAACATGAGGTTTTCATATTTATCATTTTATTGCCACAAAATAAGAAACCACTGACCAAACGTTTGAAATTCCGAATCGAGACATACCATTTTGACAGCCACTTCCAAGCCAGTTTTGTTTGAGCGAGCTCTGTAGACACAAGCAAAGCCACCCTTGCCGAGCAAGTTCAGCACTTGGTAGTCCTGAGAATAACGTGAAATGATTAGCTTTTACAGCTCAGATACTATAACATTAATAAAGTAAAGATGAAGATTTGATTTTCAAACAGGAACAAACGGCTGACAGACACAGCGGTCACCTCATCATGGCTCATGGGCCGTTGTTTGAATGTCATGGGAATGGACAAAAACAAATTGAGAGGGATTCGAATAATCACAGGAAATCAAATTTATTTCAATTTACTTTATTAATAATAGCAGTAACACCTCCCTCTATCAAGTAACCCAACCGGACATACACACTACACAGTGGTTCTATGGGCCGAAAGTGGGACTTCTATGTTTTGTGATGCTGGCTTTGCTCATAGTGCTTGTCATTGAGTGTTTATCAGGCTTTTGGCAAGTTTAAGTTCTACAGAACAGAAGCTTCAATTTAACCAGACCTCTTTAACTTTGAATTAAAAGTTTGAATCTTGCAAAGCCATAAAGAGGGAAAATAAAGACTACACAAACTTTGATTTATGAGAATTTTCAATTATCAGACTTCAACTTCGGAGCTTTGTTCATGTAGCTACTATATAATGCTATAAACCGTCTCCTGTAACCTAGCCATGCACCAGCTGGATTCATGACCTCAAAGACAAACACTGAGGTTATCCAGGTGGGACCTGTGCCTACAGGTCTGCAAGAGGACAAGAAACGATCTGCTTTAAAAAGAGACCACCCTAACCTAAATTATTATTATAACATTGTTAGTCCAGTGTAGTTCCAGCCCACATAATTTAAGGCAGCCTCCGTTGTCAGCTTCTCTAGATAATCTGTGACCAAATGCAAATTTTTAAAATTTCAGTGTACTTTTCAGGAAATTAAGTTTTACTTTTAGTAAATGATACCGTTTGGGATCCAAGACATAATAAGAAATTAAGTCTGCTTTAAGGCTAGGCTTTTACCCTGTATTATGGTGTATACAGTATACCCTCCAAACTACATTTATAAGTAAATCTTTTTAGTTGGTTGAAAATTCTCATTCTAATATTTCTGTCCATTTAAGATCTTGAGGATTAAAGGAAATGAGGGAAAAATTAAATTCAAAATCTGTCTGTTGTGATGATAGACAAAAGTTTTGTCCTTGATCACAATCAACAGATCTTTTTGAGTGTTACCATTTCTTCTTCTGCTTCGACCCTCGGCTCCCCAGGAAGCACAGGCCGCCAACAAAGGTCCTCCACACCATCCTATCTTGTGCTAACTCTTACACTTCTTTCAATGTGACCATTTGGGCATTTCTTAATTTCTGCAATTCTTTGTCAATTTAATTTATTCAAGGTGCATTCTATCTTAGACTTTCAATTTTGTCATTTTTTAGAATTATAATACAAAAATGGTCAACATGGTTATAATTTTCCATTGCTGTAATTAACCAAAAACAGCCAAGACTTGATTTTCTAAAAAAAAATTATCAGCAAACTTGGTGAATATTTAGCATTGATCATGTACATTTTTTGGAGTTTATTTTAAAGATGACTTAAGAGGTGATCTTCCAAAAATATATAAGACAATTTTCAGTCTGAATCTATCGTTCAGGTATGTTTCATGCATGCTTTGTGGCTTTTTGGCAATTATATGGTCCTAATTTTATTTTGGTGGGTTAAAAAAAATGTGAAGACTAGAAGTGACATACATTTACACAAAACATAAAAATTATAAAAAGGACAGAAAAGTTGTTCAGTGGGCCTGTTTTCCTAGGAAAAAAAAAGGAGAGAAACGTTTTCAGTAGACCTGAAAAATAATACAATGTAGCCCCAAATCTAACGTGGACATTCTTTTTTTGTGCTTTAAAACCAGTTTTTCCCCTGCTATTGGTGTAGGCCTAGGGCTAGGCTAGGGATGGAAAGCTGAACCCCGCAGCTCGAGCTTTCCGTTTTTATTTTTCAAATGAGTTCCATTTCCAGATATAAACTAAAATCCCCTATAGGAATGATATTTATTATTATTATCATAAAAATTGTAGTAAAAGTCAAAACTGTTTTGTTAAACTTAGCTCAAGAAATACTTACAATGTTGCAAGTATTTTGTAAAGTAATTGAAATCAAATGTATACTCCAAATAATGCTATCTAAAGAAGCTATGTACAATATATTCCTGTACTGTGTACAAGTCTGAAAACGCACTATAGATGGTCACCAGGCCATACCTATGTAGTACTGGACCTGACCATGCTATTGTAGCCAAGTAGGCTATAACTGTCACTACGTAATAACATTTTATATTATTTTTCTTTATCTTTATCATCTTTGATGTCCTCTGCCTATTTTTTCAACTTATTCCTCAAATAAGACATACTTGTTTAAAAACTGAACCATTATAAGAAATTTATTAGGAACCCTAAATTTACAATTTTTCTTGTCCATGTTTTCTTGCATTTGATATATCTATAAATCTTTGTTTTTTTAAATTGATTTTTTTCAATTTCCAATGGTCTACATTATCCATGTTTTTGAAAACCTGTATGAAAGAAACTGCGTAGCTTTTATTTTGTCAAGCGCTTTGACTTTGAGACTTTAAATTATAATATTATTGTAATGTAAAAAGCGCTATAGATATAAATTTAGATATTATTATTATTACTACTTTTTAGAGGAACAGAGTGCCTTAACAGGCTGTCATACAGTGTCACGAGTGTGTTTTGTGGGAAGGGAGATGCACTCAAGTCTAACTAAGGTGGATGAGGGTGATGTGAATAACAAAAAAGTTTTCTTCAATCCCAGAGATAACGGATTATAATTACTCCCAGTCCCATCCCAGGGATTGGAATATAATCAATCTATAAAATATCCATCGTCTTCTAGATCTATAGCCTTGCACTTATAGAGGGCTTTTCACCTTGACAGTTAGAAGTTAAATTAAACTCAAGATATTAAAGAATTTAAACACTCACATCTAAAGAGACACTCTCAGTCTCATTCATTTTTCAACCTTTAGTTTACTCTTCTTGGATCACATATGTATGTAAACAAAATCGAAAGGTTAAATCTTTTAGACACCTACTACTGACCTACATTCTAGATCTAGATTATAATGTCTTTACCCCCCCCCCCCTTTTCCTGACGGCTCCACAAACCCCCTTTTAAATTTGGAATAAATTACAATCTTGATCTTGCCAATTACGTCTGGCTAGAGTCTACAGACGAATCTGCTACTGCTAAGCTTAGAATTACAATATAGACCCTAGATAAGATCTAAATCTAGATGTCATTTTCATTTTGAAATGATTTGATTTCATGTGTGGCTAGCAGTAGCACTTTTGGTAAATCTGTAAAAGAATACTGAAGTTAATCTATAGGCCTAGAGTAATAGATCAGTCTGCTACTTTTCCTCCTAACTTCCTAAGATATTAGGTTTCCTAGATTTATAACTGAAATCCATGAGGACTTCCTCCACCTAAATTCTAAACCTGTATGGATAGATCTAGATAGAACCAAGTTTGAGACCAAAACAAACAAATCTAGATCTAGATTTAAACATGTTCAAACATGTCATACTATGATACATTATCTCCCTTGTTATAAAATTTGAACACATTTTTGTACCTCGATATTCTCCGAATATCCTGTCATTGTACTTTAATGAAGGTAGACAATGACTATCCAGGTTCCTTTAACTGTGGATATGTAGTTGTGATCAATTTTGGATAATGCTTAGATCTAGACGACGATGAACGATTGACCTTAGTTACTCTTGCATTGGCATCCATGGTGCTCTTCTGAATCCATCATTTGATTTCAAAGAACGCGCTGTATCAAAACATTACAGTACCGGGACAAATAAATTTTAAGTAGAGAGAAATTCATCGTTTGAAAAATTTGAAATGAATATTTATTGTTGCTTTCAAAAATATATTATGGCAATTAAAAAATATTTTAGTTTTAAATATTCATAAATTAAAATTTCTAATCGAGAGAGTGCCGCATATTTTATGCGGCGACGAATAAGCGGCAAAGAAAGGCGAACATCACCCAGTGTAAACTATCCCTGCCGTGTTTGAGCTTGGATATAAATTTACCCTGCCAGGTAGATTTTGGTTCCCTCCCGTGTTAGTCTATCTGTTTAGCTTCTGCTATCTCTTTTACCCACGCCCTCTAATTTACCTAATATTAATTATATTATATTACTAATATAAATATAGGTTGCGACAACGAAGGGCTACTTTACGACAGGTCTGTTTCGAGCTTTTTGCTCAATTTTTATATCCCTGTGTATCTGCCTGTCTCTCTCTTCCCCTTTTTCACACTCTAATGTATGAGTTTCTACAGCGGAATTATCTGAATCTAGTTCTATATCTAATGGAACAGCTGACTTTTGTTCTGTCGCTATTAAATATGTAGGTTAAAGGTTGAAATCTAGACCTAGATGCAAAAAAAAAAATCTCGGCAGATACGCACAACTGTTATTTCGGGCCAAAGCTCTAGGCATACAATAAGCGTATAGTTATAGTAGATTACAGGGTCTAGCTTTTGAATCCAACTTCAAATAATTTCTTAAGTGAACGCACTTTGATAGATGATAGTAAAGGAAAATTTGTTTAAGAGAGAGAGAGAGAGAGAGATCCACCAAGATAAAAGTTATTTTTGTTGAACACGGCAATTTGTTTCTAAAGCTAGATCTAAACTAGAGTTTGATGTCGCACTCTTTAAAATTCAACAATACAAGGGAGTTCCTCGACAGAAGCATTACGAAAAAGGTTGGTTTTTTTTTTATCTAAAGCACCGTCTAGAATCTAGACTTAAATTTGCTAGCCTTTTAAAAGGGAATCACGATGCTTATTTGTTATTCTTCACTCTACGCACAAAACCTTGGTTGTCAGTGGACAAAAAGTAAGCAAAAACCGGTTCTTTTTAACTCAATGACATAGCCTCCCAGAAGATGAAGGAGAGCAATGCAACATAAGTATGCGTTAATAAAGATAAAATACAAATTGTTGGACCATCACACCAATAACTGTAGATAAAGAGAAGCAAAAATGTTACTGTGTGTAAGTCTTAGAAGGGCAGACCATCATATTTAATCAGAAATTTGCTACTAAATAGCTCAGAAGAAGAAAAAATAGAGAATTATTATTGAACATTAGAACACACTAAGTTTTCAATACTATTTCATTCTCTAAAATCCCACCACTTCTTGCATTTCTCGGTACAAGCAATTTATTTTAGAAACTTGGTCAATTTGTTACAGACTGATATAGCGGGGATACAGACTGATATATACTTTAGACCTCGACCCTCATAGCGTTTTTTTCAGTTTTTCGAGTAGATTACAGAGTCAACAGCTTTTATAAGGCCAGAAGTCAATTCATCAATTTACAACAGCATTCAACCACTAAGTACAATCATCAAATTTAATCACCGATAAGATACACAAATGAACTGCTAATATTATAAAAGGTATGAGACTAAAACATAAAATGCCCCCTTCTCCCCCATACACAAATAATAACTTTTTAAACTAAATAACAAATAATTATAATGTCCCTTTAGAAATGATTTACAGAAAAAATAAACCATAAATTTTGACCCCCCCCCCAGGCCTGATTAAAATCCATGGAAAGACCCAGGCCTAGGCCTCGATATTCCTAAGGAAGAAAGTTTACAATAAAGATTGAGCTCTATAAATAGAACTCTATGACATATAACTATTTCTAAAAGTGTTTACACAGAACCCGGTATATGTCTCATCTAACATCCTTAAGGTTAGCGACAAAAGGGGAAAAAGCTAAATAAACAGGAAAATTAATAGACGAAAGTTTAGTAGATTTAGTTCTTTTTTTTTTTTTTTCAAAAACATTCACTAGATTGCTAAATTTAAACAAAACCACTAGATCTAGTAAGAAATAACTAACGCTGGGCAACCTTGCAAGCAGACACACAGGCGAGGCAACAAATATAATTACGAAAAATTACCTCCTGAAATATTTCTATTTTGAGAATACCTAAATGCCGGCATTCCGTGAAAAAACAAAAAGCGTAGAGGAAAGGAGGAGAAAAAAAATACGGGCTGACGAAAATGCCAACGCACCGGAATTTTCATGAGTAATTTGATGAACCCAGCCGACGAAGGCGTTGAAACCAAGAACTTTCCGTTCACGTGTGTTCTAGAATTTTCACATCGTTTTTTTCCCCTCAAGTTAGATTTTAACTTGGTCCCATGTTATATAAAAGCCTCTGATATTTCGAAAAGCGTAGTATTTGGTTCATCACAGGATTTAACTCACACACAACAGTGTTTTCTTCGTAAGAAACTCAGGTAATGTGTGTTCGAATCGATATTTACTGGGATTCGTATTCTGTGTGTCGACTTGGCTAGTAGTTAAGGGGCGTCAGCTGAGCCTGAGAAGGGCCTACATTAACAAGCTTGGAAATTCTAGATCTAATCCAAATTCTAGATTAATATGTGTGTTTAACAGTAATACAGACAGTCTAATCTATATTCAGATTTTAAGAGAATCTCAAGACAACGATTGACGAAATGTAGAGTCAAGATTTAGAATTTAGACCAGACACAAACATTTTCATCAATTCTTACTGACTCTTAGCATCATTCATATGAATGATTCAGTGGACAATGTCTGGACTTTAGGTTGAGATTGCTCTGACTGTATAATTATAAACACAAGAACCTTCTACAGCCAGAATCACTGCACTTTACTTGCAGTCCAATCAGATTCAAGATGTGAATAAAAGGACTTTTCTGGTTATTTTATGATTTATCCCTTGAATCAATCTTAATAAATTTCAGTCCCTTTAATTTCCTTTCATATTTCAACAAAATAAAGTAGGAATTAATCATTGATCTTGTTCTAGATTTACATTTAGATTATTTGGATTAAAGTTTAAACCCTTCATGAGTTGTCGGTCTATCATTTATCGCTCCCATGTGAATTTTGTCAGGCCAGCGCCGTAAACATATAAGCTAAAATGTTACTCTAGCTAGTCTTTTTCCTAGATTTCGCTACGCTGAACATGTCGAATATGTAAGCTTGGTACATGTATGTATCTATATAATTTATCACTAATTTACAAATAAATCTATAAAGTTAGTCATGAGATGTAGATCTAGATCTAGCTCTTTTAAAATGTTTTTTTTTCACTTTTTTCTATGAAGTGTCATAAGACTCAAGAGGACCTAATGATGCCTTTGTTTAAATTTTTAATGTTGGGTAATGATAAAAACTAGATATCTAGATCTAGGCCTAAATCTAATTTTGTTGTATCCACTAGATCTAAATGGGCTTTGAATAAATCCAGCGTACATTGAACTGAAAGTCAAATAAAATTTGTTGATTGAGACTGAAATTTATGTTATAATGTGTGAACATTTATAAGACTTTACGATCTTCCAACATCTAGGTTTAGTCTAGAATCTAGATCTTTAAGCAGATCATAGATCAAGGTTTAAAATGTTTTATGGTTGTATTTTGTCTTTATTTTTAAAATATTTGCAAATTATTAAGATACAAGTACATCATTTACATGTATTTCTTTTTTGTAAATTATTTGTTGTGAACAAAATCTTTAGATGGCAAATAATAAATCATACAATCCCATTTTTTCCTCTATTTTCAGAACAACTTGTCTTTTCACAGGACAGTGTACAGCATGTCTGTTGTTGGGATAGACTTGGGGAGTTTCTCAAGCTACATTGCTGTAGCTCGAGCAGGGGGCATCGAAACAATTGCAAATGAGTACAGTGACCGTCTCACACCGTAAGAAAATATACTTGTAACTATACTATTGGTGTCATCACAATGTTGTGTTCTAAAGTACTGTTACAGTCTCATTTCATGTTAGTCAAAGCACTAAGTGCTTCTTAAAATGAACTGAAGATAAAACCCCTAATCTAGGCGCTATTTTGTGTACGTTTGACCAGATCTTCGGTTTAAAGGTATGGTAAAAGACAAAGAATAAAGTAATTTACAGGAAGCCATTGTTTGGGTGTAGATCAAATTTAATTTGAAGAGATTCTAAGTACTGTCTTTCACTTTCACAATGATAATTTTTTTCTTAGTTTTAAAAAGAAAATTTGAGTTGTTTTGTGACCTTAGATTTATAAGATTTGTAACAACATTTAATAAGATAAAGATTTGTGATTCTTTTTCGATTTTTTTCCCTCAAGGTCGTATGTGTCATTAGGTGAAAAAAACAGAACTCTTGGTTCTGCAGCAAAACAGCAAGCAGTATCAAACTTCAAGAATACAGCGTATGGATTCAGAGGAGCTTTGGGACGCAAGCTAAATGATCCTCAAGTACAGAGAGAGATCAATCGTAACTTTAGGCCAAACAATATCTCAAAAGATAGTCAAGGCAATGTTGTGTTTAAGGTTTGTACTTTCAAATGGCATAGAATGAAAAGCTGCTTTCAGTTGCTCGTAGCACTTGACAAGGACTATCTCATAAACATAAATAAAATCCCTTTCTGTTCTTGCCTGCACCCTCCTGTGTAACCCTGTAATATTTCCTACTGTTAAGTTAGTTGGTAAGAAAGTGCCCACTCAGACTGGTGAAGAGCTGCTGAATGTTTGTGAGAAGGTGTGTCTTCAACCTATTAGTCCAACTTATTGTTTATGTATCGTCATAAAATTTATATCAGTATTTACACCTTTTTTTTAGCTCTCGTTTTTGCCATTTTAAAGTTGGTTGAAGTATTCTAAATGTGAATTAAATGAGTTTTTCTACAGCCCCCTATCGGTAAGTAGACCAACATTTTCAGCCGGCCATGCGCCAGACAAATTGGATGTGTCTCACGAAAAATCGGGGCGCTCCTGGCAAAATCATCGATGAAGACGCTTTTGAACGGTGTGCTTTCCAAGCTGATCCGATAATATGTAGCGTGTGTAGTGCAGAGTTAACAAATTGTCTTTTTTTTTAAACTGGAATCGTGACCGTATTCCAATGAAAAGTCTATTGGAATTTAGTCCACATGAAAGTTCAACATCTAATCTCTATCATACTGAAAAATTCACCTTTAAGAACATGTTCTAAATTTTCTTGCAATGTTAATTTTGTCTTTGTATCATTTGTAGTTTTTAAGTTATCAAATATTTTTTTACAAGGGCCAATTTTTTATGCAGAGACCATTTCAGAATGCGATTTAACTTCGTTCGTTATAATCTAAGCTGTTTCCCCAAAAATTGGGCGAAGCCTCTGTCTACATATCTACATGGAAAACAAGTTTGCAGCCTCTAGGACATCCTTAACTTTTAAAATTATGTGCCCAAAAACAGCAATTTGCAACCCTCCAAAATTTTCATGAAATTTACCTCTCAAACAATATTTTTAAAACTGCATAACTTTTTTGTTTATAGACTTATTTTAATAATTTTGCTATCTCTTGTTTTCAGGCAGCTCTTCTGATTAAATTTAGTTTCAAGGGACTTCTGTTTATATAAAAAAATCACTTTCTCATACCTCAAGTCAGTTTTGTTTGTTGGCATCAGTCCTTTACAAATACATTGAATAAAGCCTGAAGAACATCAGTTCTTTTGTTGCTGTTAGGTAGCAGTAGTAGCACAGTTGGCAATTGCCAGATTTTTTAAAAACAGAAATTGGATTCATTGTCATTAAATTAAAGATGTCAAAGAGTTTTACCATTGTTGAGAGAAAAAATTATAGAAATATTTTTCTAACAATTTGTTTGTTCTTTGAGAGTTTGTTGTATACTGTCTTGGTTTTCCCATCAAAGTAACCATTTTGTTGTGTGTGTTTCTACTCAGCTGTCCTATCTGGGAGAGGTGCAAGATTTCACTCCCTCTCAACTCACAGGTATGCTCCTCAACAAATTGAAGTTCACAGCAGAGGCAAGTCTGCTCACAAAGGTTGTGGACGTTGTTGTGTCTGTAAGTATAACACTTCTACTCTCTAAACTTAGAAACAAACTCATGTCACAGAGCTGCCACTCGTCCACTGATCCAGGGAAAATCTGGGAATCTAGATTTACTCTATATCACTATCAAGGTTTTGAGGTTGGGTAAAATTTATTTAGGCATTGGTAACTGTATAAATTTGTGCTTTTCATCAATGATTTCATGCAATTACTTCCGAGTGGCAGCCCTGATATTATTTTTAATTATAGAAATGATAAAGCAGGAAAAGATTTGTTAAAAGCCAAACATAAGAGCCTTTGCGGCAAAGTTTGTTGCGGTGCAAAATGGAATAAAATGACTTGCCTATATTTATTATTATTGTAATTGGTCACTTGTTCCTTAACCTTCAGGATTTTCAGGGAAATTCATCATTGATTATAACACAAATGTATTATAGTCCAGTTTGGATATTTTGAACCCAACAGGAACAAAATTTAATTCAAGCAATTATCAGAAATTCCTGTTATTAGCATATCTGACAGAATAGGGATAAAATCCATTCATTGATTAAATAGTTGGAATTCAAGTATTTGAATTGTTCAGGTTCAAAACACTTGGCCTCTACTGTAGTATGCATATATTACACAAGTTTAGTTCCATAAACTACACCTTTCTTTTAGTTATAGCTGAGAAATCACTAATGGCAGCACCATCAAATTAGGACCCAAGCAACTTTATTGTGTTAGCTATTTGAATTGTTCAGGTTCAAAACACTTGGCCTCTACTGTAGTATGCATATATTGCACAAGTTTAGTTCCATAAACTACACCTTTCTTTTAGTTATAGCTGAAAAACCACTAATGGCAGCACCATCAAATTAGGACCCAAGCAACTTTATTGTGTTAGCTAAGCTACTTTAACAAAGTCGTCACTGCTACTCAAACATTTCTTCAACTGACGCAGTCAGCTGTCAATTATGGCCCTATAGGTTTAATTTAAAGCGACCTTTGTTGCAAAAAAATCTCCGTCAAGAGATTGTCACAGGAAATAGTAATTCATACTGGGGTAAAGGATCGATCCCAGCTTTTCCCAGGTAAGGAGAAAATCAGAGTGATCAAATAATCTCTAGCTATCAGAGTGTCGAGTCTCTGCCCAGAGCCTTCGTCATGGTGGTAGCATTCGTTTTCTGCACACTTTCAAAAAATGGTTAACTAAATATTTTGTCTGCCTTTCCTTTCAGGTCCCATCATTTTTCACGGATGTTGAGAGGAGGGCTCTGTTGGATTCCTGTCAGTTAGCAGGTCTTAATTGTCTCAGAATTCTCAATGACACAACTGCAGGTAGTAAAAACACTTGTGTTTTATTTTGTTATAGATACAAGGCTGTTGTGAAGTTCTACTTCTAGAAAAGACAAACCATTTGGGGCAGAACACATGTTGTATATATTCACGTATTATCATGTAACAATACAATTAACCTTCCTTCAGGGTCTTCTTTGGCCGTATATCAAAACTTTCTGAAAAGCTCTTAACCCCTCCACTCCCCTACACAGAGAGAGACTTGGGGTAAACAGTTCTTGTTCCTTCAGTCTCATGAACACTCAAAGGCAAACAACCTTAAGCATAAGAAACTTGTGGACATGTTAAACCAAACAGATTGTTTCCCTTGCTAAAGCAGATTTGTGGATATTATCACTCTCATTAACCTAACCAGCAGTGTGGCTTAACTTAAACATTGCAAGGAAAATATTTTCTCCTTATTTTTTGTCTTTATTCTTTTTTTTTTCTTTCACATGTGTAATTACAGATCTTTTTTTTAGTTGCATTTGCCTTTTATTCCAATCAAATATACTAATAATGGAAAGGATGAACAGAAAAAAAAATTTTTTATTTCTGTTCATAATTTATAGCAGGTCTGTGCTGTAACATAGTGATTTGTTCTAGCTTATTTGATAGTTATAGGCCATTGAAAGGAAAACATTTTCTAACTTTCCATACCATTTTCAAAGATGGTTTAAGATGATTCATTCATATCTTTGATATTTTAAAAAAAAGTGTTTTTTGGTAATTTTTCCAGTTGCCCTTGCGTATGGAATTTACAAGACAGACTTGCCTCAGGAGACAGACAAACCTAAGAATGTCATCTTTGTGGACTTTGGCTACTCCTCTCTACAGGTTTCAGCGGTCGCTTTTAACAAAGGAAAATTAAAGGTATTGTTTAACTGTGTGTTTCTTTTACAACAAAACTTCTTCTCTCATGTGTATGTCACATACTAATGCTGTTTTACAGGGATGCAAGTTTTCCGATTTTAATCGGAATTCCGATTTTTTCGTCTCCCCCGATTTTTCCGATTTTCGTATTCCTTCTTCAACCAGACAATCAGCAACAAAAAAGTCGGAAAAATTATAAACTTATTAAAGTAAGAACTTAAACCGAGAAAAGACGACCGGAAAATCGGAAGCTAATTACAAACCTTTTTCCGATTCTATGGCGATACCGATTATTTCTT
>BMAT01009117.1:102988-115149 GCA_019649035.1 Elysia marginata
GTTTCCACTATACATGTGGTACATGGGTAAGTGAAGGTTGAGGGGGGGGGAAGGGCATCAAGATTTCAGGATGGCAGAAGGCAAGCATGTTTCAAACATTTCCACTTAAAGCCTTCTTCCGTTGTTGCTAATTTCAATTTCATGATCATACTTAAAAATCTCCAAATCATTTAAAAAAGATGTATTCCTACAAAGTGATGATTAATTAAATTGTGACTTTGAGAAGACCACAGAATCTGCAGGCTTTTCAGAGTTTGTGGCTTAAAATTTAGCAGCCGGCAGGCATTTTAAGATTTTATGCTCCCCCACATACATGTGTTGACGATTTGAATCAATTTGGATAACTGGAAGCTAGATTTTGCTCCTCTGAGGTTTGATATATTTGAACTAGACTGTATCTACTGTTTGAAAAGTTGAATGTAACTCTAATAGTCTACACTTTGTACAGCAGCTTTTACCTTAAGCATGTGCAACTGTTGAGAGTCCTTCGTAAGACATACCATTTTGATGGCAATCAAATCATGGTTCGGTTCCTTTTTGTCCTACCACTGCCAGTGAATGCTTTATAAGCGTTGATTTTAGTTCCTTTTATCATCTCCTGTTTTAACAGTATTTATAAAAAAAAGTCCCATCTGTGCCGTTATAATTATATCATTATTAGAATTCTACTGTACTTTTCTTCAAAATTTGCACCCAACACAAAAAGTAAACTTTGCTCTCAGTGTCAACCAAAGGTTAATGTTGTGCGACTGACTGAATCTCAGGGTGTGTCTCCTTCTCTTTTCAGCAACACTATGTCTAAATCTTACACTGTTACTGAAGCTAACAATCATACACAACAATAACACAACTGAAAAGATGGAAAGCAACCAAGTCAATCTATTTGTTGTTCCTTTTTATGTCATGTTTGTACTATCATATTACATTCGTCAATTTTATTTCATTCATACTCTGTTTCGGGAAAAAATAAGTGCTTTTTAAGTTGATTTATTTCATCAAAATTTGCAAGATAAACTTATTACAGCCCCAAGTACATGTACTTCCTTTCAGACAGTGCCACCAGAAAGAATAAATATTACATGTATTTATATTCTATTTACAAACCTCAGGCATCTTGCTTCTTCAAAATGTAATAGAACAGCCACAGTGAAGAAGACAAAAGGCCACATAAATCATGTCAACATTCTGCAAGACTTGGAAAGGTAAACAGCAACCAAAACATTCAGTTTTTATATATTCACATTTAAATTAAACAAGGAAAAACATCAGTGACATTTTGCTGAAGGTTTCAATAACAAAACCAAAACTGCTACAATTATGAGAGGAAAAAACAACAGAAGTTCAATATTTATAATGAGCAGCCCGATAATGTATCTTTGTTCCTTATGGATGAACGAATCCACCCAATATGACCCTAATATGACGAATGTCTTAAGTTATATAAAAATCCATACTGAACTGTTCACTTTCAGAAACAGAAAAATTAATGAGCTCTCTTAATGATGAGGAAATAAAACAGCCAAATCATGATTGTTATGTTCACATCTTGGCATTGAAACTTAGAGGAAAATAAAAGCAATACGCTCTTCTTTCCTCATTGACTCCAGTGAATCAGTGACTGTCGATAGACGCAAGCATTAAAATCTAACAAAACTTGATCACCTATAACCCGGTGCACATGAACTGTTTTGAGATAATCAAACAATTCCACTAACTGCTGATGATTGGTGTGGGGTTTGCACAGGGGGTTTGATTGGCCTGCTGATCAGAGGAGAAAAATTTGACACACATTAAAATTCTTTGATTAGGTCATCATTATCTAGTCAGTTCATTGCTATCCGCTCAAGCCTTTTGGAATAAGAAATTAAAAAAAAATTCTATAGTTTTTTTTTAACCTGACTAAACCTCTACAAACGACTAAATTTAAAACTCAGTGACTCAGAGTATTATCAAGATATCAAAATAATTTGTCATAACGCAGAAAGGTTTCAAAGTCTGCAGCACAAAGGTTTCTAAGTCTGCAGCACCAAGGTTTCTAAGACTTCTTGGTTTGGTTGTTTAAATTTTTAACGTCCCAGACAACTTTGAGCTTATATCAGCGCTGGGGACAATTGAAAGCGTTCTGCCACACTGATGTAAGGAGCGCTTGCATACACCACACCCAGTCACATTATCCTACATCGAGCTGACCAGATTTAACACTAAATCCGTAATGCCAGACACTTGGCGGATTAGCTGCTAATACCAATTTTAAAGTCCTTGGCTTGACTCATCCAGGGATCGAACCCAGCACCTGCAGAAAGGTTTTTTAGTCTGCTGGAAGGTTTGTAAGTCTGCAAAAAGGTTTCTAAAGCCTTTCTTAAGCTGTTAGTGTTAATATCTCCAGGATGTAACACGAATAGCACACCTGTGAGACTGACACACACATACGTTATCGATCGAGAGAATTTGGTATGACACAAGATCATTTCATGACACCAGTTTATCTCTGCACACATAAGTTACTGTACCAGTGAATTTGGTATGATGCAAGATCATGTGATGACACCAGGCTATTTCTGCACACCTGTGAGACTGACAAACACATGCACAAGTTACCGTTCCAGAGAATTTGGTACCGTATGACACAAGATCATGTCACGACACCAAGTTATCTTCTGCAAATACTTGTTACTTTACAAATAACTTAATAACATTAACAATGCTATCCCATGCTATCTCATTCCATCCAGAATACGGCAGAATATTTAGACACATTTGAAGATTCATTATCAAACACAAAGTTGAAAGGACTTACTTCAAGACATAACATTTATATAGGAAAAAAATATCATTGAGGCATAGGGTAAGAAATGCAGAGGCTTCGCGACAACAAAGAAAGCCTTAACAATAACAATAATCTTTAAATAAAATGAAAATAAAAGTTAAATATGTTTGACATTAAGCTAAAGTAAGCACAAATTAGAAACCCTTTCTTAGTGAACATAACCCAGGTTAAATCATAACATTTCATTAAAACATAAAGATGTGTAAGAAAAATAAAATTGAGGTAATACTATGTTGAACAAATAATCATAAATAAATGAACAATTAACCAGTATAGGATTACAGTTTACACACCCACAGAACCAAGCGGTGTTCTCTACGCTACAGTCAACATTCCAAATATATGATATGATAGTTTGCTACTTTCCGGGCCAGCAATATTACTTTCAGTTTTACATACCAAGCAAAAACCTCTCCTGTCAGAAAAAAAAACTAAACATAACGATGAAAATTATCCAATTTCAATATATATATATATATATATATACAACGAAAAGCTCAGACTTGACAATTCTGCGTTGTTTGCAAGTATTTAATAAGATGAAGAGTATTCACAAGAAATCCGAACATGAATTCAAAGAATGTTCATCAATAAAGAAAAAAAACTCATCTACAATGTTGACTGATCTCACATGGTGCATAGGACTTTGTTTGGTATTAAAAAACTCACATAGTTGTGCAGTCTTTCATGGTCTACAAACTCCTGCACATGAGCTAGATGTCGCAAATTTCCTATAACAAGGAATTGATGTTGTGAACAACATATTTTTCTGAGCGTCCATAAGTTGAAAAAGGTAGTAAAAAAGGAAGAGTTTGTGGAAAGATATAAAAAATTCTTTTGATGTAAAGCATCGAGAGAAACAGGAAGAATTCTACTGTTTAAAGTCATTATCTCAAATTAAAATTTGCGGCCTCCATTCTCATTCCTACTAGATGCTAGAACAATGCCCCTCATTCTCATTCCTATTAGTTGCTAGAACAATGCCCATCATTCTCATTCCTACTAGTTGCTAGAACAATGCCCCTCCATTCTCATTCCTACTAGTTGCAAGAACAATGCCCCTCATTCTCATTCCTACTAGTTGCAAGTACAATGCCCCTCCATTCTCATTCCTACTGGTTGCAAGAACAATGCCCCTCATTCTCATTCCTACTGGTTGCTAGAACAATGCCCCTCCATTCTCATTTCTACTGGTTGCAAGAACAATGCCCCTCATTCTCATTCCTACTAGTTGCTAGAACAATGCCCCTCATTCTCATTCCTACTAGTACTAGTTGCTAGAACAATGCCCCTCCATTCTCAATATTTCTCGTTGCAAGAACAATGCCCCTCCATTCTCATTCCTACTGGTTGCAAGAACAATGCCCCTCATTCTCATTCCTACTAGTTGCTAGAACAATGCCCCTAACTCTCATTCCTACTGGTTGCTAGAACAATGCCCCTCATTTTCATTCCTACTGGTTGCTAGAACAATGCCCCTCCATTCTCATTCCTATGAGTTGCTAGAACAATGCTCCTCCATTCTCATTCCTACTGCTTGCTAAAACAATGCCCTTCATTCTCATTCCTACTAGTTGCTAGAACAATGCCCCTCCATTCTCATGGCCCTTTTTTTGTTTGTTTCAAGAAGTTAAACTTTGTATGAGATTGAAAGGGGAGAAATGGTCATGTAGCATAGTGTAAGCTGTCGCTGTTAGCTGTCGTAGTGACATAGGTCAAACAACAGACTGACCAGTGGTATATTGGAAGCTCTGCTTCACATACCCTCATGTGTCCATGATGTTTCAGTGGTCGTCACCGACTAGTTTCACCATAATGACAACAATAAGAAACATTTAAGCGACAGTCTCCGGAAATCTTAGCTTTTTGACACACCAATTTTTAAACAGAAGATGGTACTCTTCTTTCTCTGCTTCTAAAAAATAGACGCACACTTCAAAATGCATGTAGTTTTGCAATCAGACCTTTTTCAGGTATTCAAATTGTTAACACATGCCATACACTTTGTTGTTGTTGTGTAGAACAAAGTTGAAACAAAATTACATGTAGGCCTACTTCAAAAAATTTGTTCACAATAAAATAAAATGCACTGAATCGCAAATTGCTAAGAATAAAATACTTTTAGTTGTTAAACAAAAACATTAAAAAACTGAATTCCAAAAATTATTGAGTTTAAAAATATGCCCTGAAACTGCAAATAACTATGAAAACACATCTTCACCTGTGAGAAAATCATGAAAGATACACTATTGATAAACACACTTCATACACCAACCAAAGGCCTACCCTTGCAATGACTATAGCAACATACACTACAGAGAGACATGATATGTGACTGTAGAGTTAGCTAGCTCCGTGTCAAATTTGTTTTGAGATTGTCTTGGGAATAACAAGTACATGTACATCAACTGGGCTTGTAAACTGCTTAAAACAATTAGCAATGACAAAGTTAAATGGTAAATATTTTGTAACTAAGAGTATTTATAAAATATTACAAGCCAAGACCAGTGTTAAAGATCCACTTCATTTTAAACCAATCTGATCCACAAGATTGTTACCACAAATAACATTTTCAAGGGTCAGATTTGTAGATATAAAACTTCATTCTAGCACAGTAGAAGGTTGAGCCAATTCAGCCATAGAGCCATAACAAGCATGCCCTTAATTTTGATTGAATATTGTACATAGCTGTAAAAAAAAGTTTAAAACACAAAAATGATTCTTTTTCCCCCTAAAAGAAAAGGTCCATGGCACCTTTAAGTAATTTTGACTTTCTCGAATTAGGTCTGAAGACTCTGAAGTAAAAGAGTCATGATGATGGGTTGGCTTTAGTCAGAATAACATAGCAAGTTTGTCCTCGACATCGCAACAATCACATCAGCAGTCAACGGCAACCCGACAACATTATGGAATGATAGTGAGAGTGAAAGCAACACAAATTTCATCATTACACATTTCAATTGGGCAAAAGCTAGCTGCATCCACTTTAAATTATATATATACAGAAACTACTGCAGGGATGTTTAATTTTATCAATTTACCAGTAACAAAAATCAATTTTTGACGTTCATGCATCTACCGTTGCCAGTGTGAACAAGTCAGATAACACTAATCACAAGTTTTAAGGAGTAATACCGATCATCCAGACATCAGGGATACCATACAAGCATGGCATCTCACAGAGAACAAACCATGTGATAGACACAAGTTGTGAACTAACAATAAATGGATCAAAAAGCCAGAAAAACATGAAGACATTTGGTATCTCTGATACCACAAACAACTTCAAAGAGAATTACATTAAAAAACTTCTTCAAACAGATATTATTCAAGGTTAAAATTTTCTACATCATGCACTCTCAACCAAAATGCTCAAACACTTCCAAATCAAATGTAAAATTTCCACAAATGCATAATCTGAAGTTTAGTTAACAACATGGCTTAATGACAAGTTTATGTTTTAAATTACGAGATGTAAGTTCGAAGTGTCTAGGAGAATGAAACAAACTTTGCAGAGGATTTGAAGCAAACCACAGGGCAGGTACATCAAGAGATGGCAGTGACATGTCGAACGATACAGGAACACCAATCTATCTCTGTACGGCAAGTCAGCAAAACAAAAGTTGCGCTACACATCAACACTAACAGCCAGGCTACATTTCCCAAGCACAACTTTTATGACAAACAAGTAAACAGTTAGAAGAGATAGATAGGATAGTTTATTCAGTTTAAAAATATCATTGTGTATGTGTCCAATAGTTACAACACCCATACCCATCTCTTAAAAGTTAAAAAAAAAACCAAAAAGCATATACATAGTTATCATGAATAAGGTGATTGGAGTATGAATGTTCAAATGTCCCTGACGAGACGTGATTAATTTACTCCTAAACAGCAGTGAGTATTTGTGTGTTCGTGCAAACATTATACAATATGGTTACGCAGAACTTACGGCTACCTCTTTTGACTCTCTTGCGATTCTTTTGAAACAGCGCTCAGACAGTCAGAGCTTAGCTACGTTGCCTTAAACTATAAAGAAGATGGCCCAACTTGCCAGTCTAGTTTCACAATCAAATCTAGTTCTGTGTTATGCACCCATGTATTCACGCCTGATGGCACTGAGTGTTGTCTGAAAATAGCCACATGTGGCCCATGCATTTGCTCCTAAAGACATTGTGTCTTGCCTGTAGATAGCCACATGTGGCCCATGCATTTTCTCCTAAAGATATTGTGTCTTGCCTGTAGATAGCCACATGTGGCCCATGCATTTGCCCCTGAAGATGTTGTGTCTTGCCTGTAGATAGCCACATGTGGCCCATGCATTTGCTCCTGGAGACATTGTGTCTTGCCTGTAGATAGCCACATGTGGCCCATGCATTTGCTCCTGAAGACATTGTGTCTTGCCTATAGATAGCCACATGTGGCCCATTCATTCCTTCCCGAAGACACACTGCATTGATTGTACATAGCCACATGTGGCAATACTTGATTCATTCGATGCATAGAAGTATTTGACGTTAACATTTCTTTTTGGCTATATCAAGAACAACATAGAAGAATCAACTTCTACAAATATTTACAATGAGTTCTTTTTTTCAATCTTTGTCTCTAATACTTGAAAATCCTTAATATGGGAAGTTTGATCTTTTTACAAACTATGAAATCAGTCTTTCAAGTTTTACTATAACAACAATAAAAATTTTCCTCTTAAGTTAACTCTTCCCCTGGTTTTTTTCTGTTTCTGAAGTAAACCACCAGAGTTGAGTCCAATCGTCTAACATAGCAAATTAGACATAACAATGGGTTTGTTTTGAATGGACATGCTTTCTATTCTAGCAATCATATGAAACTCTATCAAGTGGACATCCCGGTCAAACAGGATAGGGGCTATGCTTTCCTGGGTGCTCGGTGTGACGGGACTTTCATCTTGGTCATATATGCTCTTAACAGCTTAATCATATACCTTACTTAGGTTCAGTGTTATCACAACGCCTGCACCCGCGGCTGTTTGAATTCAAGATATTTAAGAAGATTGTGTATTTCATTTTTTTTAAAGACCAAGGTGTGTGGCTCCCACTTCTCGCTCCTGATGATTAGGTTCCACAAGACATCGAGCAACTCTAAGGACAAAGACAGTGTTGATTCAACTGACACTATATCTAGACCTACCTCTCCATCTATACATGAGACCTAACTAGCTTATTGTGACGACTAAGAGCAGATTTGAAACTAGACTGAGACACTAAGATGGGATTTTTGCTTTGAAGATAAGGTAGGCCTTTATCTTAGAATTGTCCCTAAAGTTACAAACTTTTTTGTCATTAAGTTTGCATGCAATTTCTAGACTTGTGGAGATGTGACTTTTTCTCCCAATATACTTTAGATCAAGAGGTCAAGTAAAGAGGAAAAAAAAAAACAACAGCTGCGGGAGTTCAGGCTTGACATGGTTGAATACATGCATGAGAAGGTCACACAGAAGTCATCTGCAACAATAGCATATCAGTCACCTAAACCTTCTCAACTCTACTCTAGCTATTGATTTGGGGTAGGAGGGTGATGGGGTTGTGAGCAGAAACTGACTTGACAAACAAACAGTTATGGCATCCTACGAACTTGTTGACAAGCAGGTGTTAAGAAAAATACATACTTTTGATTCCTGTGTTCAAACATATACCAATAACATCATGATCAAACACCTCCCAATAACAGGAATAATTAAAAACAAAAACAAATCTGCCAGCGCACACACTAACCCCTATTCAAAAAACTAACCCAACACTTGTTTTCTTCCTCACTTTCTATCAAACAAACCAAACAAGACAAAGAGAACAGGCTGAAGTTTGATTCTTGAAGTTCAATCATTCTCCAGGACCAAACCATAACGCTGACAGGGCAAAAATCAAAAACACCACGCCTCCTAGGAGTGTCACTGAAACAGAAGGAACAACAACAACAAATTATTTATCAAAACACGATAGTTTCAAAGTTTCCTCAAAACTTATTTATTTAAATTCTTGCAATGAAAACAATTTTAGTAAAAACCACAGAAGTGACACTAGACAAAGGCAAATTTTAATTCTTTACTTAAACAATAAATTGTTTTTTAAATGTAAAAACAAATTTAGAAATTGGAGAGGGAGTCTTCCCTTCACATCCATACAAATTTGAAATGACGAAACATTCCAAAGTAGGCTACAGAAAAAGCAAAATAACAGAAACAAGCTTATCGTTCAATAAGACAATGAAATGTAAGGTATCAAAAGGCAGCAGGTAGAGTTATTGTCTCCTGGTTGGTCTCACCTGTTCTCACAGATATCCGCTGGGCAACAAATCTGCCGCCTATCACAGCCAGTCCCGTGCACAGGAAGTGACCTAGAAACCCACCCAGCATCACACCAAACACATCCTGCAAGTCGGGGAAGGGGGGGGGGGGAGAAAACCATCAAGTTACAAGCTGCAGGAGATTTCCTTCACTCCTATTCTCACTATGTAAATGTAACATTGCAATATTGCCTAAAATTGTGTGAATAGAATACACACCAGTTTACATAGTTCAAACCCCATGGGAGCAAAACTGAACTTTGGAGTAAATCAGTTATCAGTATACATGATCTTAGAAGGATGAAATCTGTAATGTGAACGTCAGCAAACATTCAAATTATCCAGGTTCAAATTACATACACTTGACTGTAGGTAAGCCCCGTTTTATTATACAAAAAAAAAAGTTGTACTAAAGCAGAAGTCAAAATGACTTCAGTTACAGAATGTAACAGTTTAGCAGTTGATCTTTCTGAATCAGAGTAGACGTGCCCCAAGTCCTAATGGATGTGAGAAATTTCAATTACAGTGCATCCTTCAAAACAAAGTAATTTTTACACTTTTTTTTTTTAAAACTACAACACGTTAACCAAACATCTAAATGAAAGTTCAAAGCTTGCATTGTTCAGACAGATCCTTTACAGAGTCTGCGAGTCTATGTCCTTAAGCTCCTTGAGGGTGCTTATAAAAGGACAGAATGTTAACTACTGCAAACCTAAACACTGACACTGTCCAACTTGCTTTCTGCTTACCTCCCTTGCCCCAAGTATAATAGTGGCTATTTGTGAGCGGTCCCCCCACTCCGCTAGAAAAGTTAACGTCAAAGATTGTAGAAAAACCGTTGACAACACTCCACTGAGGAACCTGCGACCAGGACTGCGGTAGCCGGCACCAGACTCCACGTCTGCTGTTGACAGGCTTTGTTTCTCAATCTGGGCCAGCAGGAACAAACAAACACACACACTGAGAAACATGAAGTACAAAATTCTGTCTCCACTAGGCATAGTTTTGAGAAAATTGTCTTTAAAGTTTTAACACAATACACTTCTACAACTAAATAAAATTTTTGAATGTGTCAAAAGTCACCAAAATAAAGGTGAGGTCACCTCAATTCTTTCACACAAGATACAAAACTGTTGTAGAGATAGCATGATGTATGCAACTCAATTTTTGCCAATTGAATTAGTAGAGATAAAAGCTTGTCATTTTCAGTGCACTGTTTATAAAGATGATGGAAACATGGAAAACTTCAGTCAATTTAAATTTTAACCCACAGTGCAAGGGTACCAATCAGGAGATGACCTTCATCATGACAGCCAAAAGTGGCTCAAGTTTCTAAATCTTGATAGAATATTGATTTTACTGTTCGAGTTTCACACAAAAGGAAAAGAAAGCTAAAAAAATAGCCTTCAAGTTATAAAAACGCAATTAAAAATTCTTTCATTTAAACTGTAAAAATAAGATATAGAAAAAATGAGGAAAAGGCTGTGTAAGGTTGTTGTAGACTAAAAACAATATAATTTCAGAGATTCGCAGGAAATATTTAACACAGTTCAAGCTATACATTTAAAACACATGTAAAGAGAAAAGTAAACGCCAATATTCAAGGAGGGAAAAAAAAAACAAAAGCAACAATAGCTCAATTTTTGCAAATTGAGTCAAACAAAAAGAAAAAAATTTGAAAAAAATGTTCTTTTGAGAAAAAAAAAAGACCTGAAATAAGTTTGTCAAGTACTGCGCCCTAGATAATTCAGTGACAAGTGAATGCAGCAGCCAATTTTAAAGGCAATGAAGAATGGGTGCCCCAAACTAGTGACTACTGAAGGACTAGCCTATGTTCTCCTTCACTACTTTAAAATTTAAATTATTTGATTTCCATAACTGACGGCTATTTCTTATTTTCTAATTGAAATTCCATAATTGCAATATTGAAAAACAGAAACATTTCAATTTGTTTCTCAAGTCTATAACAAAGTCGATGCTGTGAACAAAAGAACTGTGTCAGTGATATTCAGAAAAGTTGCCTCAACTAAATCTCCAACGCAATCGACTGCCAGAGTTGGAATAGTGATCAAAGTTTCCACCTCATTGAATACTTGGACAAATAATTTAAAAAATAGTGAAAAAAAAAACAACAGTGCAAGCAATATAGAAATAAAACTGAAAAAAAAAACCAACCTAACAAAGCAACAATGAGAAAAATAAAAATTAAGCTAAAGTGTTAATGAAACACTTTTGATTTCAACAAGATCACACTTCTTGGACCTGCAAGACCAGGTTCTGTAGAGAAATACATCACTGAATTAGGAATAAGTCTTTGTTGTAAATTCTATACAATATAAAAAACATTAGTTGCTACCAAGACCTAATTGAACAAAATATAGATCTATCAGGATAGATGTCTTATGGAGTGAAAGTAGCAACAAACTAAATACGTGTTGTTGTTTTTTTTTCAAATATTCACACAGTAAATATCAACAGACTAATCATGATGATAAAACAGGAACCAAATCAGAGCTGCTGACGCCTGATCTCACCTGACACCAGGTGTGTCCGGCACAGACCATGACAAAAGCAACAACAATAAAACGAAGTAACCATCACTGCTATCAAATGTATAATTATGTCTATTGCAGACCTGCCACCCCTCAAAATGGAAAATCAGTATAATTGAGCTAAAAAATCAGTACTCAGGGTTAAAAAAATCTGTATTACCATGTACCAGTAGTCACAAGCTCTGACACGTTTTTAGTAAAAGAACAGGCAACTCAATTTTTATGGGGCCATTATAATTTAAATTGTGAAAAAATTGCACAACATAAAAAACAGGGATGCAAGCAGCTCATGAGAAAAAAGCAGGAAATTTTTTTATGGAAGTTTCCAAGCGTGTGCTATTCTGATTACTAAAGCCAGCCTTTCAGTGTCTAGCAAAACTGATTTTGTCACCAGTTTTGTAAGAAACTCTCCCTTTGCACAGCAAACATCATGCAACACCATCCTTGTACGAAATTTTTCC
>BMAT01009118.1:11536-19036 GCA_019649035.1 Elysia marginata
AGCCTTACCACTACATCTTTATCATAATCTAAGAATATTAGCCTTACCACTACAGCTTTATCATAGTCTAAGAATATCAGCCTTACCACTACAGCTTATCATAATCTAAGATTATCAGCCTTACCACTACAACCACTACAGTTTTACCATAATCTAAGAATCTTAGCCTTACCACTACAGCTTTATCATAAACTAGGAATGTCAACTCTCTCACGTAATCCACAAGTGTAAAACTAGATTGTTGTCGCTGGAAACCAGTTAGGGCTATGGGCAATCGAAGAATAAAAAATATTTTTCTCTTTAATTTTAATACTTGAGGTTGCGGTGGCTAGATTAAATATTTTTGGATGTTTGAAATGAAAGGGTTACAAAACTCCTGCATTCTTGTCCGTAGACAGTGATTTCTCTGAGTTTTGCCCCTTTAGTCACCTACTTCCAAAACCTTGCAAGCCGTGATATTTCTAGAACTTATGGAGCAAGCGAGTACGATAAACCAAATTAGACTTGAAAATTTATCACCAAGCCGTAAGTAGTTGACAGGTATTATATATAATTAATTGAAATATAGACATGGCCGTTTAAGATCATATTGAAAGATGTTACCTAAAAAGGTTTAACTTTCAAAAGCCAAATAATGACTAAAATGAAAGGTTTAAAGGCTTTTAAATTCCTTTTATGTTTTATAACATTTAACCTAGACGAAATGCAAATGACAAGATATTGATAAGGACAAAAAGTAGGAGCTCTTCTATGAACTTAATTTTTTAAAGGCAGATTTCACTTTTGATAGAATAAAACAATAACAATGTCTCCATAAGTTTGCTGATCAAAGACTATGAAGAGTCTCCACATCTAATACATCTTTTACTAAATCTTTATAACCAACGTGGTGGTCGTAGAAATAATTTATTTGTCAGGACTTTTTTTTATATTTTAGCCTCACTCTGCTGTATTGGCGTTTAATTCTACTAAAATTACTAGAGTTTGACTTTCTGTGTGGGTCCTAAGCTCAAAGACAAAGAGATATTAAATGAGATAACGATCTCAAAGTGTAATTGAACTTCTCAGGTTAAAGAAATGCAGAATAACTAGTAGGGGCAGCCACTGCGCAATCATATGATTGAACTATAATAAAGGTATGAAAAAGCCTACTTCTCTCCACTGCTAATTTCATACCTTTATAATATTTCAATCATACAGAAATACAGGGCCGAGACAACGAAATTGATATTACAAGTTTATGGGTATCTCTGTCTTTAAAGATGAGCAATAGTCTTCGCCTAAAGACAGTGAAATCGTGAATAAGCTCTGCACAGTTTTGATCAATTCTGCCCAGTTGTGTCCTAAAGGTAAAATGATTTCCTTCCATTATATTGGAAACAATCTTTAACAGCCATGAGCCAATGGCGGAAAAGTTATCCTACAATCATGGGAGCGAGAGATCTGATGTGCGCAATCGAATGAGACCTTGTTGATGGCACTAACCTGTCACGGTGAAGGAGCACATTGTTTACAGTCTGTGGTCCTGGGAAAAAGTGATCAATATTGATTTTACCTCAGACCTATGCCTTGGCTTCTTATTGCCATTATTCGTATTGGACGCGTCCAAACAAATGGTTTATAGATAAAAATCTTTCGCTGCTGTTGACGTGTTCGGAAAATCTTTTTATGTCTTAAGAGTGGACATGAGAGTCCAAAGTAGTGCAAGTTGGCGTTGTTAGGTAGGCAAAGAAAGACGTTCCTCTTTTCGCCGAAATCACGCCGGTTCCAAACTTCTAATAATCAATTATCACTCACAGCCAATACATAGAGCCATTTATGCTTCTTTGAAAAAGATAGGTTTAACGCGATCAAGGAAAGCAAAAGCATAGGCGTTCTTTTAAGACAGAAATTAACGTCTCTTTCTTTAAATGTCAAACGTGGTAGTGCGAAGCAGATAGATATCTATCTAACTCCAAGCATGGCTTCCAAATTTCAAGTACTCAATAATTTAAACTAGGATGTTTTAAAAAAAAGTTAGATGAAACATTTGTATTTTTTTTAATGTAGACGGATAGACAGTGCAGCATTAGATTTTTTCTGGCACGATGCCTTGTCTAAACCGCACAAAACAATTTTGCGACTCAACTGTTTTTACTGTTACTACAACTATTTAGATACAAGCTAATACTATTCCTTATAAATAAAGCTCATTCATCAACACATTCAAGAAATGAAGAAGAGGAAGCAGCAGTAACTGTGAAAAAAAGATTAGAGAAGAGAGCAGTAGCAATGACATTGTAAGTATACATTCCCTTTCAAGAAAATGAAACAAAACAAAAAAGAAAAGAAAACAAAACAAAATACACAAAAAAACCCAACTTCAAACCAAAGCAAAACAAAACAAAAGTAGTGTAGTGCAACATGGCATTAAAGCCTTGTTTCTCTAAGTGGCAAGGCGGTGGGTGCCGAAGCTACTATAAATCGAAGGTTGAATCATACTAATGGCAGACATCTCAAGCATTTCCACTTAAAGCCTACCTCTCTCCACTGCTAATTTCATACCTTTAAAATCTAGCAATCAAAATAAAACTAGTCCTCTTGTTGGTGACTCATAACGTATTTGAAAAAAAAATTCCTTGTAAATTTTCAGAGATAGCTTCGAGGATGTTGATTAGTTTCTTGCTGCAATCAAATTTTACCCTACAGAAGATGTGTGAATAAATGAGTATAATTGATTTTTATGGTCCCGATAAATCGGAACTAAAAAGCACCAAGAGTGTCAATTTAACAGTTTTCGTTGGAACTTTAAAAGTTACCTTTCTTACCCAAACTTAGCAGCCGTAGCCAACGGTTTTAATCCTCTGGTTGTTAGGTTATTGGCTAGCACCTGCTGTTTCAAGCTCATGCCGTGTAAAAAGGCAATAAGCTTTCTCAAGGTGAGTGCTATTCTCCAACGTGCGTCCGGGCGAGAGGCCTTGCTCCTCTGCTTTGGTCATCCATCATAATTATCTTTTATCTCTATCTCTCTCTTTTTTTTTCTCGACCTTCTCACCCCACACTAGTTCTCTCAGTCTTTCTCTTTTACCAATAAGAAGTCATACATCATCAGCCCCATTATTTCCAATGCCATTTTCAAAAGAAACGGCCGGCAATTTGTCATTGTTTTTTTCTTTCTTGTTTTTCTTCTTTTGGTCGACAAACCTTGCTATTGTAGAACTAGAACGACTAGAAGTTCCGTGTGTTGAAGGAACAACGCAACCACTCCTATCATTGTGTGTGTGTGTTGAGTGGGAGACTCTGAGAGCGGCTGAAATCATCCTAAAGACGTGTTGACGTAAACCAGGGGCTGTTTATCTTTGCTGTAAACATAGCAGCTCGTAAATAACAAAAGGAAACGCGTGCGTGTTTTGTCTCGCCTGGGCAGCACGCGTTGGCTGGAAATGTTGAAGGTCTCTTGTGCAGAAGAACATTATGCTGAGTTCCTAGGTTGGTTTTTCGCTTCTGTTTGATTCCCGTCAATCTAGTTTATCACCGCTCGACTCTTATATACTGACTGGGCTGGTTGGCATAAGCATTCACCAAAGGTTGAGGATGAACCAGCTGTAATTATATAGTTAGCTTCGCACAAAGTATTAGTAAAGTGGCTATCATTTTAACCTCTTTAGTTTTTAAGTTCATAGTTCGATTCGCAAGACCTGAATAAAGATTGGATTGGTTCACGACCATTCGCCCTTTGTCAAAGATTATTAACCAGGAATATAGATGACGTATCTATTTTACCTTAAGCTCACCAGGAAGCTCAGAAGGTATTCAAACACTTTAGGTCTTACCTCTGTAGTTTCGGATCTATATGGACCTGAAGAAAAATTCCCAGAACCTTGACATTGTCATTAAGCAAAAGTGCAACCTAGAAGAAAATTTTTCATTGGATAACTTTCTTTGCTTACATTTGCTGCTAAAATCAATGCCCGACTTGTCATGCCATTTGAATATGAAATGATTTTATTGAGCACAGTTATAAAACTTTTCGTGTTTTACTTGCCAAAACTTGTTAACTTAAATATCACACCGGTACTGTGGCGTTTAAGTCACGCATGAATTTGAATTTTTTAACAATCGCAAAATCATTATACTTGCCTTCACATATTTTCACTCTTTTCTGCGGAGTTCAGGCTTTTCTACTGCCCTTTGTAATAAATTGTCTCTGTCAATCAATACGAAAGCTTTGGTCTTTCACCCCGGAAGCGGCAGAGGTCTTTACTGGCACATAAACCTCGATTGGTCATTTAGTGAAATTACTCTGAGTTCTCAAAGGATGCGTGAACTTGCGGCAACAAAATAATATAGCACTTTCAGTGCCAATTTATCACCGTGGCCAAGAAGTTTCATGACTGAGTTGGCGATACTGTTTTATTTTCAACCAGAAATAATTGTAAAGCCTGAAATGTAAAAAAAAATTCGTTTATTGTTTAACTAACCTAGGATATTTGTTCCATATCTGATTTAAAGAGTGGTTTATAAATTCGGCAAAATCAGTCCTAATTAGAGAACAATGTAATCACCTTGTACGTTTCCTTCCATCAATATACGAATCCAGCATTGCCCAGTCGTAAAGAAAACCTTTAGATCATACGAAAACAATATCATAAAGACCTTAATTTTACCACCCTAGCCTAGACTTGATCAAGTTACTGATCTCAGGGTGATTAGAGACGCACCGGAAAACAAAGCAAGCATCTGGCGGCTGCAACTTCCTGTGTAGATGATACACATCTCAGTATATTTTTGGACCGTCCTGGGTTTGCTGTGTCGGCGTCAGTGAAATGTTGATGTTACTTGCTGTGCTTGATGGTGCAGAAAGGTTACCACATTGTTTGAGATCTTCCCTGGCATCTCTCGCTCCCTTGGAGTTGTTTATGTTGTTTGTTACTGATGCAGAAGATGGCGAGAAAAGATTTTTTTTCTTCTCTTTGTTCTGGTTTAGGTTTCTGTATAAATCCCCCAAAAATAGATCGCTAGAAGAAGAGGAAACACAAAACTTGTGTGTTTATTGTGAAGTTTACTAGAGATTAATTTTAATCCGAATAAAACCCTACGACTTGTTCCGTTTTGCATTGACTATGACCAAATTCGTACCGGCTCTATGGCCTAGCGGTAAGACACTCGCTCAGAGATCGAGAGGTTTGGGTTCGATCCCCGGCCGAGTCAAATCAAGGACTTTATAATTGGTATTAGCAGCTGATACGTCTAGTGTCTGGCATTATGGATTTAGTGTTAAGTCTGGTCAGGATAATGTGACTGGGTGCAAGCGCTCCTTATATCACAGTGTGGCAGCACGCTTCCAATTGTTCTAAGCGCCGTCTCTGATATAACCTTGTAGTTGAAAATAGACGTTAAAATTCAAGCAATCTAACCTTACCAAGTTTTTTTGTGCAGCTTCAATTTCAACATTATAATAAACGCCTTCATGGCTGTCATTTTTTTGTTTGGAATATCGGAATCTACAAAAGAAAGGGATAGTGGCAGAGCTTTACAAGCGTTCCGTTTTTCAGTCTGCTAATCCGCCTGTGTGTCGATACCCCCTGTCTTCTCTATTTCTTTCTCTCTACTCACTGTCTAACGTTTCTCTTCAATTTTTTTTATATGCCCCCCTTTCATACATTGTGCTTGACTTAAAAATCTTTGCTGTCTCATTCTCCGGTCCTGTCAATTCTCTGCTCCCTTTTCCCTCACAACTGCCATTCCGTCTGCTTATCTTCTTTTGTGTCTTCTCCTTTCACAATACAGTAAATCTCTCAGTTATGACCCTTCACTTTAGAGCCCCTCCATGTTGTTACTTGAGGATGTCTGTTTTAAAGGGATAGTGATTTAATCTGTTAATAACACCCCGAGTGTATTAGACTCATTTTCACCTAAAAAATTTCAGGTCTTAAATTTCAAGGTTTGGTTAAACTCTACTCCAGACACGACCCCATGCAACTAGCATTATTTTTATTTTCGCTGCCCTTCATTCACTACCAAATCATCTCGGACCCGAACCCAACCCCGCCTCAGTGCGAGGCAGGAGTCCAACTAACACATTAGTTGATTCGATAGCATTTAAGCGTAACTCTGGAAGGGGTGGGGAAAGGGGGATACATAGGTACAAACAATCTGTTTGATGAAGCAAAATCAAGACTAGGCTACACTTCGTGTATTTAGAAATATCGCAACCTCCAACATAGAAGCGGTAGATATGTGCCCTTTGCAAGTAAAAATGCAGCCCTTTTCACCTTTAGCGAGCACGTTATTTAGGTTCGCGGTAGAAAGTTGTACTGTCTATATTAAGAAACAAGAATGGATTTGTCTACTATAGGTGAACAAGCTTTTTCGTTGTAAGATGCGGTTGCGAAACCCACCTCTCCCAATACCTTCAACCTCAAGTGCATACAGACTTACTTGCCCGTTGTATTTTTTCTTCCAACTTTTTTCAGCGTGCGCTTCAAATTACACCAGACCTTATTGCCAACTTGTTTTGCTTGCATCAGCTGAAATGCTTACTGGATGTTGTTTTTTTTTTTACATTTCTTAATTTTGGCAAGAATCGATCGAATTATTAAGGTTGTATAACACCGCCGACGGCTGATGTGTTTACGATTAAAAACCCTCCAGCAAAAGTAAAAAAGAGTGATTTTATAAACATTTTTAATATGTACTGCTTGTTTTCGCCTTATTTTTAGTAATTGTGTAATATTTTACACTTTGAAAGCTGGGAAGCGCCTGTTAATTAGGTTCCTGTTGGTTGATAGATATGATGGCCCATAGAAAGTACATTTACTTTTGCAGCGAAACTTCCCGTGTGCTTTTGGTAAAAAACCAACAGGTTGCAAAAATTATTTTGTGAATAAGCAAGCTCACTACTTTTTAAGAAAAACAGTTGCAACGTTATCATATTAGCTTATAGCCTGGGCAAATTCAGGTTTTTAAAGATCAAAAAATGTTAAAAAGTTCTCGAAAATTCTTAAACTTTTCCTCCCACCCCATTGGAATTTTACGCGATGCAGCAATAACGATGCTTTTAATATTGTTAACAACAAATGCACCCAACTTAACGTTAGTCACGAGCAAGGCTGCTCAATTTCTCTACAACCGAAAGCTGCTTTACTATAGCTATTTTACATCCTGTAAAATCGTTTTTTTTCCTTTCGATGATTATTTTAAAGGTACGTTTCTCCCAACTTTAAGGTTTAGACAAGAGAGATTCATTTCCGCTTCCTGTATCCCACCTGGGAGTAAGTCTAGCGAATTAGGCCGAAACGTTCAGTGAAGTGTTTCCCACTTGTTTATCCTTAATGATATCGTACCGGGTAAAAGCTGTTTTTGTTTTACTCTCAAACATGTTAACGGTATTTCTTAAGTACAGTCTACCAGGGCTACAAGTTGTGCACTGAAAATTTGACGGTCGAAGTTCGTGTTGCAGCTTCATAGAAAAACGCGTCTTGAGAATATATTTGTTAGGGAAGGAGGAGATGACTGGAA
>BMAT01009118.1:23244-35358 GCA_019649035.1 Elysia marginata
TACTACTACTACTACTACTACTACTACTTCTACTGCTGCTGCTTCTACGACTACGGCTACAAATGCTGCTATAGATGCTGTTATAGCTAATACTACTAATCTTAGCAGTACTGAGCACTGCTGCTGTCGGATCTGACGCTGCTTATACTGGTATGGTGTGACTTCACTTATTACTACTAACGCTGTAGCTACGTCTACCTTTTTAACAGGAATTACATGCATGTCGCAGTCTTTTTAACAACAAGTTAACAACAGACTCTTTCCTACTGTTAGCATAAGGAAAACCTTTGCTTACACCTTCAAATGTAACTCTAATAGTGTCCTTTCTTTGCATTGGCGTTATACATGCATCCCTCAAGAAGCATTAACGGACCAGAGGGTTATGAATCCTCCAGTAGCGAACATCTGGTGCCAATCGAAACCGGCACCCTATACAAGAGAACCTTGATTGAAAGTTATGCTTTGTCAGCTTTGCTATCTCCTGTGGACTCTGCTGATGAATAAATGTGCCTGAAAGATACTGAGAAGTAGAAGTAAAGAGATAGAGAGAGAAAGAGAGAGAGATAGAGAGAGAGAGAGAAAGAGAGAGAGAGAGAGAAAGAGAGAGAAGTAAAAGTGGGAAATTAGAAGGAGAGAAACATGCTCGGCAATACCCACTTTGTGTATCCAACGTATCAAACAAAGGCTATAGGTACATGTACACGTAATTCCCATAAGATAGAATACAAGGTGTGTACAGTTATATACACGTGTTCAGGACGATATAGTATTTTACAGTCACAGGTCTATATTACTCGTTTAGTTATGGCTGTAGAACTTTGCATTTCCTTGATATGCTGTGCTAGCCTGCTCCTGGAACTGAAAAATGTCGCGTGTTTTGAAAGAAAGTCGAGGCGTGGACAGTGTTTTGATTTTTTACTTGAGTTGGCTGAGCAATCGGTGAGTCACATCAATATTGCTGTGTGTAGCCCTAACTTTATAGTGAATACTTATTTTTTACCTGAAACAAATGGTCCATAGCTTTATTCAGAAACTTCTAGCAGTTGTGTCCTTAAATTGCAGCGCCATACCTAAACCTGTAAATTTAAAATAATAAGATTTTTTATTACATTGCACATTTATGTGCCATTAATGTTTTTTATAAAAATCGATACCGATGTTCATACCTCTGCCTCTTTTTTGTATTTTTGTGTTATCATTATTTTACCCGTATCCCCTCCCCTTCTTACCAATCCATCTCTTATTCAACGCGCACGAAACATTAATCTTAACTTTTACCGCTGAAGTTATCGACATCAGCATCAAAATTACCTTCTGCATAGTTTTATTGTTTTCCAATACATTAAACTGCGCTGCAGTAGGAGAAAAAATGCATTATGCGTCTAGAAAACTAATTATTATATCATAAACTTTTGGACAGTTTTTTTTCCCTTTTTTCTGGTGTTTTGCATTCAAATGCTCATTCACCATTCTGCTGACGTCTAAAACCAATTCTATAGATGTACTGCCCGATCATCATTAGTGCAGATGCTAACCAGCTCTATGCTAGTATTAAACTCTTTTTTTACTACCAAGCTTTCCATCCCCTGTCCCTTCTCGTGAAAATGCACTGTCTATCCACCCCACCCCGCTTCTTCACCTCCTGTAGTTAGTCCAGAGCAGTACAGATACTGTAGAGGATGCTTCCATTGTACTTGCACATTGTTTCACTCACGTCCATGCCAGTGTAAGTGTTCTGTCGGTTCTGTATTTAATGCCTCTAGAAGAGGACTTCTAGTTCTCTTGCCCTCAGTCACTGAGCTTGAAAGCTTTTTGCTCGTTTTCATCTGCCTGACTGTACTTTCCCGCTGACCCTTGGAAGCATGCCTTCAGCGTTGAGCCATGATAAAAGTCATATGAATATTTCTTGTGAATTAGTTCAGTCAAACGGTTTTGACATTAAATATTTCCAATCTCAGTTTACTGTTAAAGCAAGAATTATTATTATTGTTTCTTTCTTTTTTGAAGAGATCTTACATTTCAAAACAATTAATTATATTTTAACTTCGTTTTTATTCATTATGTAAATCTACCAAGTAAAACGACCCCCTCCCCCAGAAAACATAAAGAAGACACTAACTTTAATCAATGCAAATATGCTAGCCTAAAAGTAGAGGGCCGAAATATGTTTAACTTTTGTGTCAAAGAACATAACGAAACAAAACGAGCTTAAAAGCCCAGACAGGATAGGGAATGAAATGCAAATGGGGCGGTGGCCAAATAGAACAATGAGTAAAACAAGATAGCGTCTGATTTCTTTCAAGTGAAGCATCTCCTCTGACTCTTCACCACAATTCCAAGCCCATCTGTCTCTTTTTCATCCTGTCCGCTCCATCTGCTTGTCATTGATGTGATGATGACCACAACGCTAAATTGCGAGTTACGTCGGTGGCAATATCTGTACTCGCCGACCAATAATGATATTCCGGCACAATGTTCAAGAAGTCGTAGTTTTGGTGATGCTCGGCTAGCTAATTTGTCCCGCGTCGGACAAGGAAAAAGTTGGGGAGCGTGGTTTCCTTTAGTTCCTTCTGTACCTTTTATTTTTTTTTTACTTTTGTTTTTATACGAAATTGCCAGATTTTTCCTCATTTTCACAGAACGTGTTTCTCTACTTCTGTGTCCTTACTGTATTTCGTTCCGTTTTCTTTTAACCTCTTCTTCATGTGCCTTTTTTCTCTCCCCTTTTGCCTTTCAATCTAGCTTTTTTAAAATCTCTGCTTCGTTCTTTTTCTTAATTTTTTTCTGTCTGCCGTTTGTCTGCCTGTTTGTCTACCTGTCTGCTTGCTCCCTTCTTGTTTCTTTTTATTTTTGTTTATCAATGTTTCACTTTCTTTTTCTCTGTTTGTCCGACTCTTTCTGTATCTTGAAATTTTTCTGTCTGTCCAAATCTTTCTCCTCAGTCCTTTTCTGTCTATCTCTCTCTCTCTCTCTCTCTCGCTCTCTTTCTAGTATCCCTATTCTCCACACGCGTACTCATAACGATGTATTGAAGAGCTGACTCTTTCATGTTCGTCGATGCCAGTTTGCCACATCCCGCCACGCCCCCTCCCCTGCAGTGAGCAAAGATTAATTACCCTATGGATGGGGCGTCCGATGAAAAGACCATCGACAGTGTATTATCGATGGGAAGCTACGTTTAACCCTCTACTTTTTATCACGAAACTCTCCGGGGAAAAGGAAGGGTCCTTAACGCATCGATCGAATTCTTCACTCCGGAATAAAATTTTTTAAATATTGGTAGTTTAGATTACTTCATAATTATCTTCATCGTTAAGTCTTGAAAGATAGGAAGAGCGCAAATAAACCTTTGTGTAATAATTCATTGGAATCGAGGGTGGGGAAGGGGATGTTGGTAGTGGCCCGTGTGTGTGTGTGGGGGGGGGGAGGTGGGGTGAAAACAACGCTGATGAGCCATATGAGTAATTTGATAAAAAATAAAAGATGAGGAAACGAGCAAGTTAGAACTTAAATACGCTATAACTTAAATCCTAGTTCAGCATCTCACACCAGCTGACAAACTGGACTATTCCATTCCATTCAGCGTGTGGAGAGAACAGCAGATTAGGCCTAGATCTAGTCTGTAGTAGAGGAGGCGAAGTCGTCAGATCGATGTCTGCCCGGGTACCCCTTGTGTCTGCAGCTGCTGTGCCTTGAGGGGGGTCAGACTCACAGACCCAACTGTTTACATCCCTTCATACCCCAGTTCCTCCCAGTCAGCAGTAGTACTAGTACTAAATTACTAGTGTGTGAACTGAAGATTCCAGACCAGAGTTTTAGTCGATTCTGAAAGTCAGGAAGCGTGAGACGAATAGGACACAACCGAGGAGAGAGAACGTTGAAGATCTTTGCCACAGTTCAGTGGATCTCTGTTCTTCAACGAAAACTGCACTTCGATATTTTTATGACATTCTTTTGTTTTACGTGGATATATCGATGTAATATACGGAAACAAGCGACATTTTTTGACACGCTGCGGATAAAAGTGAAGTTTTAAATTCGAAGGGGAGAGCAAAATACCGGTACCGGTACGTTGAATATTTCATGTGTGGATGCCTTTTTTAAAGTTCATAACATTTCTCGATAAGGATTTTTGCATCGTATTTCAACGTGTAAACTGTAAAAAATTCTCTTCTAGGCTAACGGTTATATATATTTTGAAGAGCTGAAGTAAGCCTGTTTTGTTGAACAAAGTTTTAGTCGATTTCTGATTTCATAAGGCAGAATCATAAAAGGTAAGGTTTCACCTGTGTGCAAAAAAAGCTAGCTAACTATTTAGTACTGAACATTTACTTTCATGTTTGGCTAACTACATTATGTTTCATACGCGTATAACGGTATATATATATATATATATTCATTGAAAGGTGTGTTGTGTTCATCGTTAGTCGTTGGTATTTATGTATCCTCTTTTTCATTAATCGTTCAAACATGAAAATATTGACTAGGCTTCGTTACCGCTTCTTTCAAAGGGTTGCAATGAAAACCTCATTAGCCTGTTGATTTTCAGGGCTTCTTATGAAAAAGCAAGAGGTGTAGCCTGTTGATTTTCAGGGCTTCTTATGAAAAAGCAAGGGTGCATAAACACATCTAAAACGTTCACCATCGGCGTTTGTTGACATCTCATTTACTCTAGTCTTGTGTCTGTTTATGTCCTGGCTACCTGGCGAGGTTTTAGTTTATAGCATTTGTTGTTCACTTTGAAGAAAAAGCAAAACGTTTCTGTGATGAACCGATCTTTTTCCTTTTAAGAAAGTGCGGATAACTTTTAAGCACTAGATGAGAGAGAGAGAGAGAGAGAGAGAGAGATAGAGACAGAGAGAGAGACAGACAGACAGACAGACAGATAGACAGACAGACAGAGATCGAAAGAGACAGATCGAAAGAGAGAGAGACATAGAGAGACAAAGATCTAAAGAGATCGAAAGAGAGACAGAGACAGACAGAGACAGAGACAGACAGACAGACAGAGAGACAGATCGAAAGAGAGAGAGAGAAGAGAGAGAGAAGAGAGAGAGAATAAGAGAGGGAGAGAGAGAGAGAGGGAGAGAGAGAGAGAGAGAGAGAAAGAGAGAGAGAGAGAGAGAGAGAGAGAGAAGCGTGGTTAATCCGACTACATTGTGTTTTAAGTTTCTGTGAGTTGCAAAGCCTTAAGCGTTAAAGCTAAGTACAAACAAAGAATGATTTCTAATGCCAGGGGAAAAAATCAGTTCAGCCACTTTTACTGCAAGCTCCTTTTTCGACTTTTATGTTAATTTTTGCATGATTGTAGGGCCTAGTCCGTAGGTAAAAGTTTAGGTGATGAGTTACAATAGTCATGATAGAGCTCACGGCAGCTAGTAACGACAGAAAAAAATGTAAGGTAAATTGCTAAGGTCTCTGACTAGATCTCTTAGGTCTAGATCTAGCTGTATTTCTTGTTATTCTAGTTTAGATCTTGATAGTCGATAGATTTTAACCTCGTTTATTTTCACTGAATATAGAGCTCCGTCCAAATGTCTTATTAAAACACATAGGCCTAGGTAAAAACAAGCATTAAGAATTATATATTCTTTTGTTTAAAACTAACGTAATCTTTAAACTTTCCCGTTTCTATCGCCTTTCTCTGTCCCTTTCCCCCTCCTATCCTCACACACACACACCACCACCCATTCGATTGTGTCTGATGAGGGAAGTATCTTGTTCATTTGATTTTGGTTCTCCTAGTCATACGGAGCATAAATATTAATTTAAAGGACGGAAAGAACTTTGAAATGATAGATTGAACGTTCCTTTTTTATATAGCGCACACCTGACGTTGACTTTCCTTCTAAGTTCTATACTGAAAAAGCTGAAGGGAATTCTGAGTCCTAACATTAACTCCAGTGGGTCTGTTTTAATAACATGCCTTTTTGATAGGCTGAGTTTGGTACCCCGTCCTGATGGTTTATACCATATGGCTGTATTTTTTTTCAAACTGTTTAAAGGGAAGGTTCAGGAAAAGTTATGGACCGAAACTAAAAAATCCAAGTACAAAAGACATTTTGAAGTGATTCCAGTGGGCTAGGTGGTCGGGACTAGATATGAAATGAATATTATTAGATACGATAAGGTAAAACAAGATAAGATCAGATTAGATGAGATAATCTAAATCTTTGTTGCCTCTTCAAGAGGCACACTATTTTTTTTTCTTGATTCTATCTTGGTGAGTACATTTAGACACGTGATAGTGATGGTGACAATGGGAGGAGCTCTGGTGCGGGTTCAAAGGGAGATCCACAATATTTATAATCGTTATGGATAGACCTACAGTGATCGCGTAATTATGCTCGAGACAACTATGCTCGAGACTAATGTCTAATGTTTATCCAACTTAACTAACTTAGAAGACAACTTGCAGGACTACCACCATGAATTATTATCACGAACAGTAAATATCTTGCTTAAACAGTGTCCGTGCCGTGGCGATTCATACAAAGAAAGCTGTTGTACAAAACGTTATAAACGATGAAAAGAAGAAATGAATTTTTTAAAGAAAATTGTTGTGGAGTAAATTATTATTTTCTATGCTGGTTCCTCTCTTTAACTACCGGTAAAAATATGGCGTTCAAAATTTTGCTATCGATTTCTTCGTGGCATTATTATGAAATCCTAGCCTGGTCGTGCGCTCTCCTACACAATTGACCGATACCCCCGCCCCTTTCGTTAGTTAGCCATTTATTTCATTGCCTCACTAGAGATGCGAAATTTGCTTAGGCCTGGTCCATTAATTATTACAGCTTGCAGGAAATATGCGTCGTTATTGATTGTTGTAATAGCCTATTTGATTGACCAACTTGTAGGCGAACTTTGTTGATATTCGTTTATTTGAAAGGAAACCTGCATTTTGTTTGCTAGGGATCCCGATGCAAAAGCAGTTATTATTTTATTCCTCTTTCATAATTTTTGCCTTTTCTTTTTAACAACTCCCCATTGCTTTTACTTGAACTGGTATTCTTTTCGTACATATTACATTCATGGTACCCTCTACAGTCTCCCCCCACCCGCCATTCTTTTATTTATTGTTCTGCTAATAATTAGATTTTGGTGAAAGTTCCCCTTCTAAAAACTTTGTTAAAAAGTATTTTCTTTACCTCTCGCTCTGCGTACATCCTTCCCCGTTTTTATTTTTGCTTCCTCTCTGTTTAACTCTTTCTCCATGTTTTCCACTCGCAGTTTATGTGAATTAATCTTACTGTTGATTTTTCTTGCGATTAACATCGATCTTGCATCCGAAGGTGCATTAATGTCAATGACTGTACTTTTTATATTTATAAACGCTTCCAATCTGTGAATTTTCCCTCTCTGTTTCTCTCTATCTTTATCTTTGTCTCAGAGTTTTTAAGTGCTTATCAATTTATTGATTTCTCTAAATTCCTATCTATCTATCTATCTATCTATCTATCTATCTATCTATCTATCTATCTATCTATCTATCTATCTATCTATCTATCTCTCTATGTATCTATCTATCTATGTATGTATGTATGTATGTATGTATGTATGTATGTATCTATCTATCTATCTATCTATTTTTCTTTTTATCATTCTGCATATATATTTTTATTGTAATCTTTTCTTTTCTCCATATTTCCTCTCGCTCCCCCATCTCTCTCTGTGTCCCTTAGTGACTCGGATATATTCTGTAATTGGAGCCGGTGAATGCGATAAGGGATGATTTGTACAAACGTTTGAATGAGTTTCTAGACCGGCCGTGCGTTTGGCACGAAGTAAGCTTAAACAGGCTTGATGTAATCAGATCCGCGAAACAACCTGTAAGAAACGAGTGAACGATGCGCGTGCATCTTCCTGCAAGTTGTTGCCGGCGCCTGGAGATGAACTTTCCAGGGATAATAGACAAGATGGTGAGTAAGCAGGCAGAGAGAAAGATAGACAAAAAGAGAGATAGCGAAGGAAGGAGAGAGAGAGCGAGAGAAAGAGAGAGAGAAAGAAAGAGAGAGCGAGAGGGGGGAGGAGAGAAAAAACGAAGGAATAAAGACCCCCCCCCTTTCTCCTTCCTCCTTTTCCTCCTAACATTTCCAAACCCTCTCTTCACCGCTATCTTCTTATAAGAATGTTTAGTTTATAAACCAACCTTGACTGATCAAGAGAGTGTTTGAGTTAGGTCTTGTCTTCAAGGTGACCGTGTGTGTGCGCGTGCCGAGCCGCCGGAGCGGCGGGGATCCCCTCAACGCCTAGCATTGTTGTGCATTTTTATACATGCGTTGTCTGTAGGTGAGGTAGATAACTTAGCTTTGTTGCAGCTGCTACAGCTGGGGGTGAGCATTCTGAGGACGTTTTATTCTTTCTAATTAGGGTAAAAGAGATACAAACACATGTGCTCTGGAATTACAGACAGGCATCTGGAACAACAAGTTGCACAAGGCCTTTTCGAAAGGTAATCCTTTTCATCCATCTTGTTTAAACGAGTGTTACGCAACAACTGTTTTCATTTCTTCATAATCTTCATTTCTTAGTTTTTTTTGTAGTGTTTGTAAGCCTAAGCTATTTAAAAATTAAAACTCAACATATCATGTTATTTCCATACCAGTAAAAATGAACTGTATTTAAAAATGTTTAAATGTTGGATGAAACTTGAAAGAACAAAAAGTATAGTTGAACGCAAAATATCTTGTTATATTTATCTGCACTACCTGTTCCTGCTTTTGAAAAAACAAAAAAAAACAATACTGGCATCGCCTATGGAATATTGAACTATTTCCAAGCAGCGTATAAATAGACGTTATAAAAACTTGCATGTATTGGGGTGTCTGTATACCATTACTAGCGTTTTAGACTGCCTGTGGGTTTGACGAGAACCCGCTCATAAAAGAGCAGGTTTCGCATCTCTTTTTTTTTGCAAGATCGTGTTCGAAACGCAAGTCTGTGTATTTGGTCTACTTACTACAGAAAAGCAACAAAGCTTTTCCTTTTGCGACTGCATGTTTTCATTTACCGACCCAACCCACCCATCTATATCTATCCATCTATCTATCAATCTATCTATCTATCTAACTACCTATCTATCTATCTATCTATCGATCTATCGATCTATCTAACTATCTATCTATCTGTCTATCTAAAATATATAATATATATAAATAATGTATAAATGTATATAAAAGCTGCTAATACAAGTCGAGCACTATATTTCATGAGAAAAAAAAATAGAATCTATCTTTCTATCTATCTATCTCTATCTTTCTTTCTGCCCGTCTCTCTGTCTATCTATCCAGCTATCTATCTAACCTATCCATCTACTTAAGTATCTCCGCCAGCACCATACGCCGGCCACTGCAATGGTTTTCTTTTCCAATCCAATATTCTTGAACCAACTTCGTACTTCAACAGCATTTAAGTTGGCTCTCTCTAGCTCCATACTGCCCAGCGAAGTTTGTAAAGAACTATTTCTGTACTCCGAGATAAGCTTCATAACATAACGAAGTACTTCGGTTCCTGCAGCTACTGGCTAGATCTAGTGGCCACAATTATCTCGGGCTCCAATGATAAGCCTCTGGCTACTATACTCTGTATGTATATATATCTCGCACCGGCCAATCAGTGCAAGTTTGCGTGACAGAAGTTTATACCTGATAAATCTTAGTAAAGGATTGCGCATATTTACCGTGTTTGCAGTTTGTATAAAGTGCAATCATACTCATACACCCTCTCATACCTTATATCGTTGCTATGTTGTATTTAATCCCGGATAAGGCGGCGTTTCAGTATTGCCCTCGAGGTCCCACAACGGCAAAATTTGATAACCAAAGTTGCTTTATAAAACTAGGTCTATTTTGTCTGCAAGGGGAAACTGAAGCGACGTTCGCCAGATTTATAAAACTGACCTTGCGTTACTTGGGTAGTGTAACACTTTTCATTTCTGAAAAACGTGATAATTCTTGAGATATACTAGCATTTCATGATTAATTGTCTACTCCATAATGATACAACAGAAACTTCAAGTGCTCTGGTGTAGCGTATATCAAGACGTAATGTGGACTTGAATACAGGTACACAAGGAAAAAAAGTGGTAGATCATTTTGAGATTGGTTCAAGTTGGGATCCTCAAAAGTCAAAATAAGAAAAAAATTATGCGATTTTATTTTTTAATTAATCTTAAAAAATCTTCAATGTAAAAACATTTTAGGGTAAAAAATTGCGTTCTTGAAAAATATAACATTTGCTTCACAATTTTCCGCTGAGTTCGGTTTTTACCCGCATCACATCTAGAGAGTCGAAGAAATATGTAGGGTGTGTGCAATTTTTTTTCTTATAACCACAACAGTCTTCCAGCAGAATTTAATTGCTTGTGGTGATTCACAGTTTAAAATAAAATCAACCAAAGCTTCAACTCGGGTTTTTAAAAGCATCGTTTTATATTATTAGGTTGACTTTTTTTGGCTGTTTTATTCATACAAAGAAATGAGTCTTTCACGAGGTGCGTGGTAGGCGTGGGAAAGAACTAATCCTGTACCAGAACGTACGTAGTATCAGTAAACACAATGAGCACCTGCTGTTATACTACAGTATGTAGATCCAGGGACAAGAATGGGACCGTTAAGTCCCAACTCACCTTCTTGCATAATAATTTCTCGTTCTGTCAAAAGCCTACATGTCTCCAGAGACCAAACTATTTTATTGTTACATACATCGATAGTGCCGTGGCTCTGGTTTATCAAAATCGATTATTTCAATCACGGAAATTCTAACAGTCGCCTGCCTCTTGTGTGCGCGGCTGCCCAGTTAAGGACCTTAAAGAAATAGTAGTGGGAGCTTAGCAGCCATTCTTTGTGTCTGCCATAAATAAATCTTTGATTTGAAACTTCAAATAATCTACAGATATTCCCACGTATGAGTTTCCTAGTTAAAAAGAAACCCTGTAGTAAATATTACAATATTTAAAGTTTTCTGACTTTTCGAAATTAACAAAATGTACTTGCAATTTTTTTAGAAGACAGAAAACTTTTAAGTTATATTGGATTTTTACTGCATGCCTCTTACTTTTTAATTTAGGAAGACGTGCGCGGGGTTTAATTTCTCAACTGGTCAAATCAATGATAAAACAATGCCAGCAAAATTAATTGTGTAGAGAAGAGCTTATAAGGTTCACGGCTATAACCACCAGCTGAACCATTGACTTAACAAAGTAATAATGAGCAACAGTCATCTACAGAATTACAGCCCTGCAAGTGTAAGCTATAGCAGAGTATGATTGTTGCCTTTGGTGCGATTTGAATCTTCCCGTTTAACTAAGCAATTCACTCAGAGAGGCTAAAACACGCGCTTTGCTATTCAACTTCTTTTAAGAGGGAGGGTAGTGGCGGCATGGTATATATAAGCTAAGTTTCTCTGGATCTATGTGGCAAGGCGGTGGGTGCCGACCCGACGCTACTATCAGTCGAAGGTTCGAATCATACTAAAGGCAGACATTTTAGGCATTTCCACCTAAAGTTTACTCCTCTGCACTGCTAAATTCACACCTTTATTATCTTTCAATCTTATAAATAATGAGCGCATATTTTTATATGATGAAATCCCCGCGCTCAGTGTAGATGAGTCGGAAGTCGCAATTTTTCACATTCCAAGATATTGATAAATATACCACTCTTCGAGCGTCCAAAACATGATAACTTGCGTGAATTTATTATGAAAAAAAATAATAAAACTATTTTTTGCTGTTAAGAAGAGATAAAAAACCCTAACCTTTTAGAAAAGACCACATAGTACTCGCGCTTTAGTAAAATCTTTTCTATGTATTCAACTTCTATGAAAAATAAGACTTATTCAGCATCCAGTTTTGAACTTGTTAAAGGAGAATGCTTTTAAGTATGGTTAAGTTCATCCATGAATTGAGATTCTATAAAAATGGCTATTCTTTTCACGCCATTTCTGTAATATATAAATACACCTGGAACAAATAACTGAAACTACAGAAATATCAGGCACGCATTTCTAAAGGCTATAACAGCCAGTAACAATAAAAAGTCAGGTAATCTTTAAGGCAATGACGTGAGGAAAAAAGGGTTAAAAGAAGCACGCGAAATAATGGAAACTGGG
>BMAT01009118.1:35508-45930 GCA_019649035.1 Elysia marginata
AGAGGTAATAACAACGGTGCACAGTAATGATCATGTTGATGCTAATACCATGAATGGCATATTTCGGGTTGTTTCAGATTTTTTTCATCCATTAATTCTTTGTTTCACAATATGTGTCTATGCCATTTTTCAAAATTCCAATATGCAAAACTAGGCCAATTTTCAGGTTGTTTTTTTTTTCAAAACCTTTCGGCATCCCTGTACCACAACTGAAAGACTCCTATTATTTTTATGTACAGGCATGTTCACGCCTACTGGTCAAACCTACTAACTTAAGTGCGGAATACCCTACAATGTAAGCTTTATGAATCAATAGAAACGAATTTAAATCTAAGTCAAGTTTTTTAAAAAAAAATTCTGAAGCATACTATTTTGATGTTAGTCATTTACCGCTCAGAACACGGCCCAAGCTGTGACACAGGCCAAACATGTAGGTATCACTAGAGATTAATGCCTTAAACCAGATTCAACAGTATCATAATATACAACCAATCTGCTTTTCACTGTAAACGCTTATGAATACTAATCTCATTTAATCTAATGTAACTAAGTCACTTGAACCTGTTGTCGCATCTCATGTCGATATCCAGTTAATGGTAGAACTAATGAAGCCATCAGATGCAATTTTATTTCTTGTCGCGCGTTGATAGCTGATTGATATTGAACATAGAATTTAAAATCACCTTTTTTAATTCTCTCTTCTTTCAATATAATTATACACTGTGTCAGAAAGAGAAAGAGAGAAAAAAAGAAAGGGAGAGAGGGAGAGACAGAGAGAGAGAGAGAGAGAGAGAGAGAGAGAGAGAGAGAGAGAGAGAGCGCTAGGTTTTAATGAAAAGCTAAACTTAAATAACAATTTATGACCATGTACACTTCGAATTTTCCGACGTTAATTAATTTTTGTCTCTTGGGTGTGGTAAAGTTTGGTGTCGTGCTCTTGTTGTAGGCGAGCGGTTCTCGGATCGAGAGGTCCCGAGTTCTAGCCCTGGCCTTGGCAGGTCGGCGTTTAGTCCATGGAAAAGACTTAACACATGTTTCCTCTCCCCTCAGATGTTAAATGAGTACCCGGCCATGGGCAGTGAAAGATTTTATCAGTATGCTTAAGTGTTGCACTTTAAATTTTGCTCCTCTGTGAGCTCAGCGAATAACTTAGTCGGTGATGGCCTGTCGGGAAACCCATGTAATAGCGCTTAAAATTTAAAAAATTATAGTGAATTCGACGCTAATGAAGTTACATTTTTGTGCGAAGTGAACATAAGATTGGCACAAAAAATTCAAAAGATTGTTATTCGTAATTTAGTCGCCACAACTTAACCAAGCCTCTTTTCTTTGGTAGTTTTACACCCCCACCCCTCCTCTCTTTGTATATCTCTGTTTCTATCTCTCTAGCTCTCTTTGTCATGCTCTGATTTTGACTGCTTTTACATTTCTCTCTTTCTCTTTCAATCACTTTCTGTTATTTTTTTTTGCAGCCGACCTCGATGTCTTTTTTCTCTCTGCTTCTGTCTGCCTGTCTTTCTTCAATCAGTAGTTCTAATGTACTCTGGGATTAACTTTCACCTTGGCCAACAAACTTCATAACGTTCGCTCCCAAAGCTTACCTACTTGTAGGCCCCTACCTACAAAAACCCGAGGGATGTTAGTACAGTTTGTAAACAATCTGTCGTCTGCTCGAACTGGACCAGGCAGCTGGGGGATGACATGACACAGGATGAACACTGAGAACAGGGCGTACAAATTTTGTACCTACGTGGGTGAATGAACAGAAGACTGAGATCAGGACGGACGTTTCGTACCTACCTACGTAGGTGGACTCCCTTATGTCAATCTGAGTAGCCAGTGTGGCCAGAGAAATGAGGAGAGCGGAGCGGAGCGTGGCGAGGCGGGGGTTTATTTCAACCGAGGCCCCAATGCCTGCTATCTACCTAGATGGTCGTAGCGCAGAGCTGTTTGTTGAATAGACAGGCTATCTACACACAGACCAAGATCTATCGCGGTCAGTTATGTTAGAGGAGTTTTTAATATAGCCCGCTTATAGCATATTATTATTTGAAAGATCAAGAGAAGACCCTGGGACGGATGCGTGAGAAAGGTCATATCCCCTTCTCGTCTTAATAGCATTTTTACCATTAATAGTTACTTTTGTGGTATTACTTTCTTGTTTCATTTTGCTAACTACAAGGTTAATGCATTGGAGTTGACTAATTTTTTTAAAGTTAACAAATTATGAAGGTCTGTTCGTAAAGAAGTTTCGATCCTCCACTATCATATTGAATCAGGAAATTCAACGATACACGTTAAAGACGTTGTCGGTGATCTGTGAAAGATTCTTCTGGATATTCTTTCATTGTGTTTTAAATAGCCTGTGGGAAAAAAAACAACAACACTAGAGAGTGACATTAGTTTTGTCAAAATTTGTGGAGTCATCGCTATTATAACTACAAAAAGTAATCTATCTACACTGCTTGTAGACTATCATCCAGTCTGGCTAGTTTCAAAGCGGTAATAGTCCTTTGTTTTAAAGTTCGTAATTAGATTGTTTGTGTCGGTTACTCCATTAGTAGCACAACCAGAATATAATGCTGTTTCTGTTCTGTTGATATTATCACCGTACCGACGCCCAGAATCTGGTATTGGATTACTTAACGCCCCCAAAACTGCGCATTTCTGCAGGTTTTTTCACTTCCTTTCGGATCGTTTCTATTACAGGTAAGGCGTCATTAAGAAGCACATAAAGAAGTGAGGTTATTATAATGGACACTGTTATGAGGAAACTTCTGTCCTTGAATAATATAATCCTTGTGTAGTGAAATCGTACTTTTATTGGGATTTGTAGATCTTTCTGGTTCCAGCCTAAAAAATCTTGTAAAGTTTATCTATCCTATTCAAGTTTCCATCGCCAGTTAAATTTGCACATGAAATCACATTGCCCTAAAGGCCATTTTTTACCATATTCGTTTACTCTTTTTACGTGCGTTTGAATCGATCTTCAATCATCTTACAGTATGTCATTTCTATACTAAGAAGAGTGGATTTGACGAAAACACGACTGAATTTGTTAAGTATTGATGATGATTTTTTTTCATTTATTGTTTTATGACAGTAGAGTGGATGTTTTATCCCACAGCGATGATTTACGTTGATGCCTGGTCATAAGTGTTGCTTAATGAGTATTTCTTGTTAATCCAGCGACAAAATGTTTTTTTTTTCTTTCTCATCATTTATGGGGATTTTGGGAAAATTCTGAAGATATCGCTAAATGGTGTTATTGTTCGTGGTATATATCAAAAATATTATAACAAAGTACGCAATGTGCATTTTGTTAAATTTTGAAGGCAGGAGTGGAGGTCGGGTGGTTTTACCTGAAGGCCTTCTTCAAAATGGGGTCACTGTTAAAAGTAATGTATATAATGCTTTCTCACTCATGCGATAACAATGGAGCTAAAAATCAAAGGACAACTTTTAGATTCCCTGTCAATGCTTTTATACCACCTGTAAAGTGACCTTTGGTCGTTGGCAGGAAAATTGAAGCTGAATTTGATCATATTGTTTGCCGCTACCCTTCACCGTATTGGAACGGACATGGTTATTTATTCTCTAGGAAGAGCATTCTGTGCCGTTTACATTCAGTTCGGTAAAATCAAATTGTAGAACTAAGGTCAACTAGATTCGGCCTTCTATTACTTCATACACTCAGTTCAGTTAGATCTAATTTTAGACCTAAAGTCAATCAGATCCTAGATAAGAGAAAAAGTTACATGTGATACAGTTTTCCCTTATGTTTTTCTGATCGAGATAAACATCAATCTTGTGTGTTCCGAAAACAAACCAATTTCCGGGTCTTCTCTACTAACGCGCCACTCTAGCTATTAAACATAAGTCACAGCATGAGCTCTGTATCCCTCGAGACTACTCGAAGAGATGCGGTCAGGAGCTTGACCGCTATCTTCTGAGGGCGATTAGCACGTCCTCTCATGTCCAACCTGGTTAGGTAACGGTCAGTTATCCGGCTCGATGGCCTCTGTCCATCTCTTGCGTAACATTTGTCTCATCTACATGCTACATGTATGTATGTCAGGACCGGGTATGCGATCAATATCGGCGACATTAATGATAATAACAATAATAATAATAATAATAATAATAATAATAATAGTAGTAGTAGTAGTAGTAGTAGTAGTAGTAGTAGTAGTAGTAGTAGTAGTAGTAGTAATGTTGCAGTAGTAGTGATAATGATAATGATAGTAATAGTAATAGTAAAAACAACAACAACAATAATAATAATAATAATAATAATAATAATAATAATAATAATAATAATAATAATAATAATAATAATAACAATAATCATGATAATGATCTATGTCATCTACAATACGTGGATACATAGGGCAAATTACCTTAGAATAAAAAATGACTGCGATAAAAACTTCGTACAATGGTAGTTAACAGGTTTGCAATGGGTGGTTCAGAATATCACACTTGCTTGAAAAGATGATGTTTCAACTGTTTTTTTCTATATTTCTGTCGGTTTAACTTCTCTGATGGTTGTCATCATCATCATCATCAAGCAGCTTTTATTACTAGAGGAATCATTTCTGCTATATTTCTCCATTAGCAGCTCTTTTGAAAGTTGTATTTACCTCTAGTTACATAAAGCTGATATGCGGCAAGCACTACGGCCCAGTTTGACTATAAAAATAAGCCGTCTTGGGATGCTGGATCGGGTCTCATCACTGACGAGGTGTTTCAAGTGAACAAAGAACATATTAACATGGATATAGGAAGTTAAATTGCCATGGACACGCTATTTTGTTTACAAGTCAAATAAAGTAGTGACTATGATACGCCATACTAGATCAACGTGAATCGGTTTCAAGCGAAGTCTGTGCCTGATGGTCAATAGTTGTTTGATGGCATCGCGAATGTCTAACCTTATCGTTATTATTATTATTATTATTATTATTATTATTATTATTATTATTCGGGTGCACTATTCTGTAATCACGTATCGCATATTTATTAAAAAATATCCGTGTAGTGGCCTATTCTTCTACTTTCATCGGTTCTTATAACCTTGAACATTTCTTCAACAAAGCAGAAACATTTTTAAATTTCTCTCTCTCTCTCTTCCTCTATCTCACTCTTTCTGTCTTCCTCCCTCAGTGAGTCGAAAACAAAGATTTACTAAAGGTTCATTTTATAACGGAAAAGTCAGAGACAAAAAAGACTACATTATTCTAATTCACGGCCAGTTTTAAAAACTGCGGTTTCTATGAGTTTAAACGATCAGGGTTTTTTATTTGATTTGAGAGAGAGTGATAGAGAGAGAGAGAGCGAGAGAGAGAGAGAGAGAGAGAGAGAGAGGGAGGGAGGGAGAGAACAAAAGCAAAACTGACAATGGGCTTGTCCCGAGTTCAATAAGTCTGTGTTCATTGTTAAATTATGCTCTTTTAAAATAATATGCACTTTCAATAGATCGAGTCGCGCGGTTGAAAATTTATTGATTTCTGCCAAAGGCTTTAGTTCATATTGAATCCTTTTTTGTGAGAACAACGGATACTCTTGCCTTTCCATTAGCAAATTACTGTGTTTTGTTTTTGCCGTGTTTTGTTTTGCATATGTGTCAATTTTTTCTTTCTCTTTGCTATCGGCAAATTATCATACGGTTTTATATCAATTTGTATCTCTTTCCTATCGCATATTTCTCAAGCTACCTTTAAAATTTCTTTCTCTCCCTCTCTCTCTCTCTCTCTCTCTCTCTCTCTCTCTCTCTCTCTCGCTCTCTGTCAACAGACTTCTCGAGCTGCAGCCGCCCTCTATATCTATACAATTTAGTCCCCATCACCCTGACTGCATATATATTCATGTCGCATTCGAATGCTCTCTATTCCGTGTTCATTTTTATCACATAATTAACTTTTTCTCTTTATCCCTTTTCTTTTCATGTCTCATTTATTTTATTGAAACTTTTCTCAGTTTTTTTCCCTCGTGTTCTTGCTATAATATATAGTTCACGCTAGATCTCTCCATAACCCGTTTTTCTTGTCTAAATATTTCATCAAATCAACAGTAAACTAAAAGCATGCTGAATCGACCCCTTTGTTTAGTTAAAAAAAAACATCAATTTTAAAATTTAAATTTCCCAGCGTCAAACAAATTGTTCACACTTGCCTTTTGTTTGTGTGACCCTAAATTTTAAACCAAAGAGTATGATAAACAGGTTGTCTCTATTTTAAGCGCACCTTTAGACACAAGCCAATCCATCTTCATTAGCCCTGGGTATAGTTTTTAACATCCTCCCGTTTAACAACATCTAAATTTGTCGATGTAGCCTCTGACAATTCATGATTGATTAATGGGTGGGGGTGGGGGCGGGGGTGATTCACCTGGTACAGTTCTCTGTTTAGAATCAATCCCTGAACACCCTCCCCCCCTCTTATCTTTAGATGTTAACTGAGCATGCTCTATGATGGAGGCGCTTTGTACTAGCCAACTGCAGGATAACGATAGTAATAGTTTTAACAGAAATACAAAAAAAAAGATGCAAAAAATACAAAAGACTTAGTAGCCAGTTAGCTTTGAAGTTTTAATGAGTCTCGTGGCCCTTCGATAGCACGTGAACTATTGTTTGAATCCCTCTGTGTTATGGCTGGGCTTAGAAGTGCATGATTGAAAACACGTGATCGGATTTGAGTTTTTGTGGATGTGAGTGTGTAGGTGTTGGTGTGTTAGTGCGTATTTGCGTTTTGTGATGACGAGTAGAACAACTCATTATTTTTTTTAAATATTCTGACGTTGTGGTTGTATGGGTGGCATATTATAACACCAACATCCTCCGATCCTCGGCTAGTTTATGGTTTGCATTATATCTTAAGGATTGACAACACTGTGGAGTAGAATTTGTCACAGCAACTCGATATTCCATAATCCGTCAAAATAAAATACATACATTCCTTTTTATCAAATTAGAGATGGCATTTGCTTTTCGACCTTTTTGTGATCCTCTTTCACAAATCATCTGTGGCTTTTGCCAGCCCAAACACACTTTCATAAAAAAAAATATCAACAAATTCTTATAGTCACGATTTTGTTTTGCGTTAATTTTTGTTAAATTGGAAATGTCGAACCCTTTAGGGCTTATATTGTATCATGATATCATTTAAAGGTTAGCCTTTTTCTCCTAGACACTTACATAAATTTGTTTTTTTTTTCTGTTTTTCTTCCATAACAATGTACTTAAAAGTTAAGGGGATTTTTTCAAACCGTAACTGGAATTTGCTATGTACAATGATTGAAAGCAATAATAATGAAAAAAAGCCCTCTGGCTAGTTTTCAGCCGCTAGAGCTTGAAACTGACATTTTGTAAATAAAGAAAGAAATGGGGGCAAAATGCTGTCGGAAGAGCATATATCCCACCTTTCTCACACCGTTCTGAGCTTTTTGTAAAGCAGAAAACACTCTAAGAACATTAACTGCTTACTCTTAATGTGTTTTTGCCGTCACGGATGGGCACCGTTATACCGATAGAGAGACACAAAGGTACCGCGCGCTTCGTAGTAGTAAGTGTAACATGAGCTTCTCTTTAAACAGGTAGAATGTTCGGAATGCTTAGTATGTATTTAAAGATCGTGTGTATCTTTTTGTGTAGCTTACAAAACGCATTCGAGGGCTGTGACTGGAATTCATTTATGTTGATAAACAAAGTTTTTTTAATGGAAAAAAAAGAAAATAACTCCTTCTGTTAAAAGGTTATAATAGCTGTTATATATCGTTTTAAACCACAATATTAAATATTGTTGTATATGGCATCTAAGAAACAAATTTGTGAACGTAAAAAAGTGCGAATAAAAAATTTGTCGATTCTTGTGGAAAAAAAATTCTTGCATCGTAAGCGACGGTTTTGTTTTGAGTGGGATCATAAATGTGAACTTACACACTTATACAGGACAAAGCATTATGACGTAACCAAAGACTATAGAATATAATTTGAACAAGTTGTTTCAAAACTGTTTGTGTTTATATTGTTGCTTAGTGTGCTTTCCCTATCATAATAAACTGGCTTTTTTCTTTTCGGCACATCCTTATAAACACTACTCATAGTGCTGTATCGATAAAGACCAAGATATTCCTTCTTTGTCATTGAACGAAAAATCTCCAAAACGAAATATGGAAATATATCGAAACCAAAGCGCATAAGACAGCAAAAGTTTTTTTGCTGTATGGATCTAATTCTTTTTATGAGTATGATGCACCTAGCCCAGGTTTTGTCAAAAGTTTGTGCTAGCCTCCAGCTCTAATATGCAGGGATTATAATGTATTTTTCAGTAATTTTCTGGTTTTTTTTTAGTTTGAGAAACTGAATGAACAGATTAATTTGAAAAAAACTGATCAAATGACCAATGACAGTTGCATGTCCCTGAATGACACTTTTCTATTTACTTGAGAACACATGTTGGGATTTTCAGTTATTTTTAAAAATTTGAGTGGCTCCCCTAAATATGTAGTAATTGTCATCTCACAGCAATTATATATATTGATTCTTGTACATTATGTTTAGATTTTCCTAACTTAGGGTTTCGAACCAAGCCAGTTCTGCAGCAATGCAATAATTCAAAGTGTTCAAAGCTTAAATCCAAGGGCCGGCACATTCTTCTTTTTGTGTTTAAAAAAATTGTTCTACCGTAGATAAGCATGCTCTCTAACCTCCCTCATCTGTCTCTGTCTCTGACTGTCTGTCTGTCTGTCTGTCTGTCTGTCTGTCTGTCTGTCTCTCTCTCTCTCTTCTGTCCCCTGCATCTTGTTGTAAAAATGGTGTTTGATGAAAAGAGGGATGATTGAGATAATGATCGCAGGTCAGTTGGCCAAAACACTAATACAGATCATAGAATGTTCAAAGAGTAGGCCCACTTGAGAGAAAGAAAAATGTGTTTTCTTTTTGTTGTAGTAGACGAAATAATGAGTATATGAGAGCGTATATGCTAGAGAAAGAGAGAGAGAGAGAGAGAGAGAGAGAGAGAGAGAGAGAGAGAGAGAGAAAGAGAAATTGGCATACAGACAGACGAAAAGAGAGGCAGAGGGAGAGACAGAGAAAGAGAACGGAGGTGGTGTGTATGTACTTTGAATTGTTTAATTTCCAGTTGGACAAGTTCGTCAAACAACGCTTTCTATTTTGTTGTTAAAGGGAGCAAAGTTGTCGGACTCGTTTTGAAATCTAGATACTCGTGTTTTCTGCTTCATTTGTATAATAATTTGATTACAAGTTTGAAATGCTCTTAGCTTTTAATGGTCTGTCTTGTAATAATTGAACTCCCTCTAACTGCCTGGAAGAACGTTTTTTTTTTTCTCAGTGTCTGCATTTTTTAAGTTTTGGATAAAATAAAAAAAAAAACATAATATTTCCTCTTTAACTTTTTAATAAGAAAATCATAATAACATAATAATATAAATCGGCCTTTTAATAACTTTTGATTAAAAACTCGGTATATTAGTGTTTATGTCGTTATCAAGAATCATGTAACAGAGTAACTGATTTCAACGAAAGTAAAATAATACTGAGTTTTGGGAAACCGCCCTTCGATTGTTCCTTCATAGCCTAGTATGACTTATCACTTTCGGACATAAACCATAAAACAGCCAGCGCACTAACAGTTTACTGTTCTTAAAACTGAACATTAACTATTGGATTTTAATATCGATTCCTTTTAAACGGATCTTTTGTTATGAACATGGTCTTAAAGTTTACTATTAAAAACCTTAGTCTGAGAAACAAAGTTGTCTGTACCAGAAGCTTAAATTAATTTCTTTTCCGTTTTTTTTTCTCCTCACCAGATTAACCCAAACAGTAAAGCATTTCACGAAGGCTTACAGGTCAATGATGTCATTGTGTCCGTTAACGGACAATCAAGCCAGGGATTAAACGCCACAGAGGTTCAGTCGCTAATTAAGGGCGCTAACACTGGATCACTTACATTACAATTGGAACGGTGAGTACCAGAAGGGTTGAAGAGAGAGAGAGAGAGAGAGAGAGAGAGAGAGAGTGAGAGAGAGAGAGAGAGAGAGAGAGAGAAAGAGGGGGGTATTGTGTATAAATCGATGGTTCAAAGAGCATAATAATTATAATGGTTTTAGATTAATATTCCCGGTATAGATGAATCTTCCTGATTGTGTCTGTCTCGATCTTCCCCTCTTCTCTTTCTCTTACTCGATGTGCATGTCTGTCTTTGTCCGTCTATATCTCTTAGTCTCTCTCCCCCATCCCTCTCTTTTATTTTTACAATTGAAGAAAGGTGGCACCTTCAGATATATTGTTAAAAGAGAATGTTAGTTAACTTAATATAGAAGCTTAGACTATCCAATTTACGCTGTCACCGTTACAATCAAACCAAAAGTTTGAAAATTCTAAAGAATTGGGGGGGGGGG
>BMAT01009118.1:76113-86281 GCA_019649035.1 Elysia marginata
CGCGGAAATAGTGGAACCCTCTGTCATGGGAGATGAAGAAATCTTCCAATTTGGTAACACCCTTTGTTTTTTTACCCCTATTGAATTCACTGTTTTATGACAACACAATTTGTATGTTGAGCCTGGTTTCTTAAGTCATAAGTCTATTTTTATGTGTGAAATTATAGTTAGGGCAAGATGACTCCCGTTGCAAAACACCAATTAGTAACATAATATTCTTTCTGTATACACAGTAGACTGCTTGCACCATATTTATGTAAGAGAACACACAGGCATGCCTGCATTACTAAGTCATGTACTCGAATCCCGTAAACGCCTTTGGATAAATTTCAATCGAAGTTTTCAAACCGGGATGACTACATCACCTAATTCACATACTCGATTCTCATAAAGACTTCTAAATAAATTTCAATCGGAATTTTCAAGCTGGTCCGCAGAAGTTTTAGGCAGATTACCCCGGAAAGCTACTCTTGTTTCACTACAGGTGCTCGTATTTGTCTTGCGAATAGACACAGCCGTAATACTTCGAAAACTGTCAGTTTTTGCATTTATGAGACATTATGGTTGCTTTGGTTTTGTTCGTTTGAGTTAAGGAAAAGTAAAGTTTGACCTGTTCAATTTGGCATTAACATTTATTGGTATATCATTTGTCAATTGGGTCACGATTTCGTCGTCAAAATTCAAGTCAATACGTAATTATTAACAACAAACAGTCTGAATGTCAAAGCTGCATGAAAAGATCCCGTCCGTCCCTAGCTCCTTAGCAGCTAGCCCCGCTTGGTGTAGATGTTAAATAACTTTCCATCAGCATTGGCTTTATTCTTGTAGTATTTATTCAGTTATAATTTTTTTTAGTTTTTTTTGTCGTTGACATGACTGTGTCTAAATATAACTAATGTTAAAAAAGTGTCTGTATCTAACAATGCTATCCAGATTGATTTTTATTGTGTTCCATATTTTTTGCGTATGTATAAAAATTGCAGTCGTCTATGTTAAACAATTTATTTATCTACATATATTTAATTTCTCGTAAGAAAAATATCTAAAAAAAAACCCAACACGTTGTAAGAGTTAATGTTCATTGTACGAAGCAAAAATTTATGAATCAAGGAACTACTGCTGAAAAACGTATTTTAAATGTTTCCTCAGTATTATACCTAATATACAGTTTTGAAAGTTAGGGCACGGTTTGATCTTTTCACGACTTTGATCTCAAACTGATTCCTCGTCGTAATATTTCTTTGGTCGTCACTTATTCGTAGTAGGGCCTTTAACAACGCTGGCCTCAGTAGGGCTATTGGTGGACTTGCCTATTGTCTGTGTGTGTTGTACCAACAGATCACCGCCAACCCAATCAATGGGCGGCCTTGCCTAGACCAATCACCGGCCCTGTCGCCCCTCCAGCTAGCCACGCCTACAGCCATAGCCACGCCTCTAGGACACCCTCCCTGGAACCTGGCTCTCCAAGACTTAGATCTAGAGCTGTCGCTGCCTCACCCCCTCCCTTGCCCCTCGAGTTGCCCCTCCCTACCCTGCGCCACGTCCCCTCAAGAGACACCACCCCTTTACAGTCGAATATATACTACAAACCCTACCCTGACCAACCGCCCTCCCCCACACCTCAGGGTACCCTGTCGCCTAGGTTAAAACACAAGCTAGTCCTTTCACCCCCATCTAGACGCAAGCAGCAGCCTCCCCAGAGACAGATTTCGCAGCAGATACAGTACAAACTCCCAGACTCGCAGTCGTTTCTGCATCATCAACAGCAGCACGACTTTAACGAACAATTACGGCATCAGCAAGAGACTCATCATTTGCAACAGAAGGAAGAACGGTTCCATTCTCAACAAAAGAATCAAACGCCAGTAGTTCTTTCGAGTAAAGCTCTAGAAACTCACCAGCAAGTTCACAAAGAACCAGCGCGTCACAAGGAGAAAAGTCAAGAAGTTTACAGCTTACCTCTAGAAAAATATCTACAGCAACATGCGCGACAGCACGAAGAACATCAATATAGAATAGAGCAATATCAAGAAAAGCATCAACCAAGCATAAACCAACTTCGGTCACAGGAACAGCAGGGAAGTGCATCTCCCTTTCACACTGAGCAACAGAACCATAAACTTTTTGGTGTTAACCAGCAGTCTACAGAGCCTTTCTACCCCGAGATGCCTAGAGCAATGACCCTTCCCAGACCTCAGAACCTTCCTAGAACCCCGAACCCACCCGAGAACTTTCCTTACCAACTAATGACACCGCCGGGTCAGTCCCAACCAATGCCCGTGAAGGATTTTATAGAACAACTTCAGGAGGATCTAGTCTCACCGAAAGAATCAAAGTCCATTAAAGAACAGTACGAGGAATTCGAGAGAAAGCGGAAAGAAGAGGAACAAAGCGCAACAAGTAGTGTAAAGAGGAATATTCCATCTCGAAATGAATTCTTCGGGCCGCAAAGACCAACACAGCCATCTTGTTATCCCCCAGAAATGGGGAGGCGTCCATCATACCCTCCCCCACAAGAGCCTCGCACCCACCATCGCCGCCCTCCTCCCCCAGCTCCTCTAAACCTCCGTTCTCCCCCAACCCCACGGTCCACTGGAGACCCGTTTTCTCCGACGTCCAACCCACTATCTCCTCCCTCTTACATTTCGAAAGCCGGGTTTTTCTCCCCTCAAAGCACCCCCCAATATGGACCCGGCTCAAACCTACACAGATCGAGGGCGATGTTTTTTTCGCCGCCTCCATCCTCCTCATCCACGCGGATGTTTTCGCCGCCGCCTGTCGATCACAACCGGCCCAGAGTTCCACCTAGTAAGGTGTACCGGCCAACTGCCATGTCAGAGATGTTGCTCCGCGGCTCTCCTACTCCGTCACTCCCATCTGATGTCTTGCGCCACCGACAAGACGCCTCCCCAACGCCGTCTCAGAGCTCGACGCTCAGTGAACAAGTTCTAGGGGGCGTGTCCACGGGGCGTGGCAAAAGGTCACGTGGCTTGAACCTCTTCCTGAAGCAGCAGAATAGGATGGCAGCACTTGACGCTAAAGCCCAAGGTAGTTTCCCGTTCTGTAACTTGCTTCATTGGCGTGTGTGGACTTCTACAATCTCATCGTGTCATGCTCTTTAATTCCTGGGGAAAATCCTTAGTCTCAAACGGTTTTTAGTGCCTTCTTTTCTGGTCTTGAATTTTTCTTCCACACACCTAGGCATGGCGTGATCCTTTTTTTCTTCTTTGAAACTTTTTCAACAATCTTGTAGAGTTCCTATCTTTTTTTGTTGGCGTTACATAGTTGTTTATAGAATATGACCCCTTTTTCTTTGTCACTTGTTATGAGAAGGTTTGGAATCGTGTTTCTTGCGGAATTTTTTATGCTGTTTTTGAAATGGCAAGACTAACCTCGCACCCAATGGATGGGTTTTTAAAGCATGTGATATTTGATTATTCTTTTTACAAAAGATAAGTTTATTTTTACACCTTAACACTATATTAGATTGATTACAGCCATGAGAGAGTTTTAACAAAATTGTTCAATTTTTACAACCAAAAAAAAAACCAACCCAAAAAGCAAAGCTGGATTCCTTACTAGCTTTAGAGTGCAGTGCTGAGTAATCTTGAAGAGCGTTTGTATCATAGTGAGCTACTCGTTACGGGCTATAAATAGCTTTTTACCTCTGAGCGGAAATACTTAACATAGCCTCTCTCGTATGCCATTCCCCCTCTCCCCTCGAGGCGCTCTACCTACAGGTAAAGAGAGAGAGAAATAGAGAGATAGAGATTACAGGTAAAGAGAGAGAAAGAAAGAGAGAGAAGGAGAGAGAGAGAGAGAGAGAGAGAGAGAGATCACAGCTGGATCATGGCGGCAATCATATCTTCTGAGAGCGAAGAATTGTTGTGTGGGCTCTATTTTTGTAACTCGCACAGGTGAGTAAGATTTGAGGAATGCCAGATTAAAAAAAAAAGACAGGGAGTCAAGTGCCACGAAAAAAGATAATGCGCAACTTGTAATTTTCTGCTATTAACGGAAATGCCAAGAGGGATAGGGCTGGTTTTGTGGGAAGGAGCAAGAAGCAATCATAGGGGCATAAGTGAATAGTTAAGATCTGAAACCAACTAGGTTATGCAATATATCTTCGTTCTTAGATTATTTAGACAAGAAATATACATCTTTTAAACATCGTTCAAGGTCGACGTTCACATGTAATATCCACCGGTAAAAAAATCTTATTTAGAAACAGCCTTTTGGTTATTTTATATCGGCTGTAATGTTGAGATCTTAATTTTTTTTAACATTAAATGATTCAGACAAAGAAAAATATGATACATTCGGAGCGAAAACATTTCGTCATTTTTTCCCCTGGTAATGATTTTTTGTTTGTTTATGCATTACTGTCTAGTTTTGTTTTACGATGCATGTCGTTTGATGCACGTCTTCCAACGAGTGATAACATTCTGTAGTTTATTATTTTGTTTCAATACAAAATCGTACCCTTCATAGCATCGCTTTAGCTAGGAAAGAAATGAGGGCGAGTACAATTTCGTCTTTGTTATTTTAAAAGTCAGGTTTTTAGTTTTTGGGTTGTGCAATTTTGCTTTGGCGAGAAATGGATTTTCTGTATTATTTTCTTCCTTAAGCAATATTTTTATTTTGTAATCAGTCGCTCAAATAACAAAAGTGTTTATCATTTATAACAAAAGTGTTTATCATTTTACTAAATAATCGTAGTATTTTTTAAACAGATCATGAATGTTTATGTAGTTAAATTGTTTGTTTTCAGTTATATACCTGCAACAATTTTTTTTCTAGATTGAAGCTGTATTTTAATAGTGGTTTTTTTTTTACAAAAAAATTTTTTTTGGTTGCTCGGGACATAAATGCTTTTTAACGTAAATAATGGAATTATTGTCATGTCCAAAACTAAATATTTTTTCAGAGATTGCTTAACTTTTGCAACGGACTTGTTTTGTATTTTACTGAAAGCGGAGGTGCTCAGATTTTCTTGTGTTTTTTTTCTCTTTCAGTGAGATTGCACCGAAGTTTCAAAATGTCGGTTCTAATATATAATGGCTATTTTTTTCAGAGGATAAATATGCTGTTGCATTTTCATTTTTTATTCTTAAAGATTCCCAATTTTTACCTAAATCAAATTTGTTTGCACATGAACATGCATATTTACGCAAATCTAGACATGCGAGGGTGTGCTTTTACGCCGAAACTTTTTTGAAAAGATCTAATTGGACTGCTTTTCTTATTCTGTCGTTTTTCTATTGTGGTCTTCTTTTCCTGTTTGTCCTCTTTTTGTATTTCCCAACCAAATCATAATCCCTGTTACCTCTCTTGAAGACGAAGACGCTGGCGAAGAACGTAACGGTCCACAGGCCAATCGCCCACCATTCCAACACGCTGGCACGTTCGATGACGCCGACCTGCAAAGAAATGGGCGTGTCGGGGGAAGGGCGTCCCAAGACAACTTTGGGCGTGGCTACTATACGGTAGGACGGCCCTCAAACCTCGCTTTTCTGTCACGGAGCAAGAGTCTCCAATCCTCCCCTACAGCACCCTCCTACGACGGCCGACCTTACCCGAGGGGACGAGAAAGCGGCCCAGGGGGTCCCACCTGGGCCCAAGAGATCCCTGGGTCATCACCCAGGAGGATTCCTATCACGGTACGACACGAACCGCCCTCTCACACACTACCTAGGCTCAGCAGGTTTAACTCCGAAGGAAGTCAACCTATACATAACCAAACTAATAGGAGCCAGTATAACCAAAACCCTTTACCGCAACACCAGCAAGAACAATACCAACAACAACAGCAGCAGCAACATCAGCATCAACAACATCAATACCAAAAGCCTTACCAACAAAAAGTGCAACAGTCTCACCAAGAAGAGCATTCGCCGTATCAAAATCGGAACGAAATCCCCGAAAACCTAAAACCCAGTCACCAGTGGCTACCTAGTTCCAACCGAAACATCCCCATCCTCCACAGACGCACCCGGCGGTTAAGCGAGGAAGATTCGCCATCTTCCTCTCACATCCCACCGCCGGAGGAAGCTCCTTCCAAACTTTCGTCATCGTGGCAGAGCTCTGACACTCCCCAACGTAGTTCGCAACGGCCAGGTGTTTACGCTACGCTCCCGTCAAAGAGCAGTCAGCAGAGAGCCCGCCAGCAACAGCAACAACAACAGGGCCATATTCATCAGCAAGAACAACAACAGTTTTTCGACAACAGAAGTGGTTCTTTTACCAAACCATCCGAGCCTATCCCAGTCCCTTTTGAAACTTATGCCACCCTCCCCACCATCAAACCGCTCAAGTCTAGCAGCACCATCAGTAGTTTTAGTGACCCTAGAAAAATAGATGATTCAAAATCTGGATATAATTATAGTTCCAGCTTTCCAGGTCGCCAGCATCAACCAGTGTTTAAAACCAGTCAGAGTTCGTTCGAATTCGGCGATCTAAGAGATCTTCAGCATACCTTAGACGATACAAACTCCCGGAAAGATTACTCCAAGCCGCTCTGGACGAACACAGATTTGGATAGAAGGTCGTCTCATCGTTCATCGGTCAGCAGTATCAGCCTGGGAGATGATGGTCACTCTCCTTACTCGGACAACGCCGTGTCCAGCTCTGACTCAAGGGACACTATCATAGCAAAGGAGGAGAAAGCCGCATCAGAGTTATTTTCTCAGAAAAGAAATGTAAACAAAAGCTTTTTACCGATGCATCCTTTCGGACAAGAAGTAGATTTTGTTCAGGAGCAATACTCGAAGCCTTGGGACTACCAACAAAGTCAGCAAGATAGACGGCCTATGGAGTATCCAAACAGTTATCCAGGGACGCAGCATTCATCATTTGTCGGCGACCCCAGGCCTCAGCACAGGCTGGGCCCGCCGACGTCTCCCAAACCAGGACGTAGGATCCCCGTAACGGTGGTACATGAGCAGTCAGCATCATCTCGACCGCATCACGTGATCGGTGACCTCAAAGGTAAAGGTCGAGGACGCAAAGCTGATGGCAAGGCTGGTGCTCACAACTTCTCTAAAGCATGTACTACTTCAAAGCTGTGCTTTATGACCTCCAGCTTCGTGTCTATCTATGTGTTCTCTAAACTGTTACTAGGGTCTGCTAATGATGCAACATAGCTTACTGTATTACTGTAAAATGTTTCTAGTGTCAAACCTGGCTCCTGGATGCTCCTAAATGCTTGCGATAGAATGCATGTTTGGAGTCACCACTTGAAACACGTTGGTTCATCGAACGAATCTACATGTATCTGATTGGCATAAGTTTGATAAGTCTAACGTAGGAAGAAAGCTTTGTTGGTTGATAACAATCCTGACTGTGCGCATGGATAAAATATGTACGACCTTACGATCTCAAACCCTAACGTTCTCTGTGTAATTTAATTCATCTGTATGAATTAATTTCTTTAACTTGTGGCTACCCTTTTGTTATTGCCGTTTGCATAGGTATACGTTTTTCCTTCGACTGTCACTAGCATATTGTGCGAGATGGGAAAATATTGTTCTAATAATCTTTTAGAAAATACGCATGAAACATTTTTAATTAAGTGTGCATTAGACTTCGATTGTCCTAAGAACCCTAATATTTGTCACCACTGAGCAATGGTCTTTAAGATGTTATGATAAAATTTTAAACATGACTCTGGCTCTCAAACCCATTTCCCGAATCACCTTTCTGGAAAGTCCTCTTGAGAAAAAAAAAACGAAAACTAATGCAATATGATTTTAATGCTATCATTTTCATGCAACTGTCAGTTTCTTTTCCCGTTTTGTCCTTTCCTGTCCTGTAAAAAAGGTCGGTTGAGCAAACATTCATATGTTGATATAAACTATAAAAGAATTCAATATCTTCGTATTTTCTGTACAGTATTTTGATATAGTTATTCTTTCCTGCATTGTTTACTTGTAATTTGGTAAACTTCCACTCTCTCGCCTCCGAACTAACTCCCCATTTCAACCTCCCAATCCACCCCTTTCTTTAACTATTCGTTAATTTTGTGGTAATTGAACCAATTATTGTCCCATTCCATAACATCAAGTAGCATTTCTACTTGACATTTTCTACTGTAACGATGTGAGTTGTGTTATTCAGAACCAAAGCTTAGCCACTAACCATCCGCTTAGAACTTTCATATATACTTTATTCTGAACCTAAATCTTGTTGTAAGCCACTAACCCCATGCAGCTCGGAACTTCCAGAAATCTTTGAAGCTGCTTTTTACAAATCTTATCAGTTTCAAACCACCGATGTTGCTTTTCAGATAACGAATAATAACGATTGTAACTACTCACTACGCATGGCTTTCGTGTCCTTCTTCGGATACGATAAATCTCGTGTTTTTGCTAAATGCAGAAAATGCTTAGGTTGTTTTTGTTGCAGGTCGGAGAGTGATGGTAAGAGTTATTGTTTCATTTTCAGCATCATCTGCAGCATGCCTGGAAAACAATCGAGATTGACTGTCTATTAGTACTGACAGCCCTTTACTAACATTGCTATTCTAACTCTAAAAATACTTACGTATTACACTTATCGCTTAAGTACTGAGTCACGGAAATGTATTTCAATTGAAGTTACCGGTTAACTTCAAAATTATTAAATGTGTGATCCTAAATTTTTAATTTTCGTTTTATCGTTAAAAACTTGTTTCGCATTTTTAATGGAACATAAATTTCAATAAGGCATTGATAGCCGTGAATATAGCCATTGATCGTTGCTTTTTTCACTCTTAAAGAAGGTGTTAAATCTTGATATAATCTCCTTTCTCCAATTCTGTGACTATTGTAGTATCTAATTAATAGGCATACCTATCTCTTCACCGCTTGGTAAAGACAAAATAAAAGCTTAAAGTATTCTCCTTATGTTTTGGCTACACATGTTAATCAGAGGTAGATTTCTTTATTGTTTCAAGTCTGTCTGATCTTTATGTTTTGTCTTACCAGGTTCGGATGGCCACGACACAAATCCTGAAGAACAGACGCCCTACCACTTTTCTCGTAAGTAAACATTCAGAAAGCTTTTATATATTTTTTTCTTTATTGGAAATTCTAATTCCGTTAAAAAAATTACAATCTAACTGGAAACCAATGTCTTGTCGAAGGAAATTAGCTTGTTTGAAATTTGTAACACTCAGCAAAGTAGTTTTGGATTCACCAGAAATTTAGTCGAAAAGGATTTTTATCACAAACGTCTCCTTTTCTTCCCACCGCTCTCCCTTACTCCCTCTCTCTTTTTTCCCTCTCTCTCTCCCCCCCTCTCTCTCTTTCTCTTTTTAAAATATTTATTTTATCCATTCCCTCATCTTTTTACGCTGCTTTTGTAAAAACCACAGCAGTTGAGAGACAACAAGGAAGAGTAAAACCTCAGAAACACTATAGATGCAGTAGATAAAGCGACAAAGCATTCAAAACGGGAGAGAGATTCTTTTTGGGGAGGGTATAATTCATATGATTGTTCATTGCAAAATCTGGAAGAGATATATGACCACGAAAGAAAGAAAAGGTACCGGCAGATGAAAAATAAAAACTTCTAAAACTCTGAAAATTGCAGATTGAGGTCAAGCTAAACAAGATGACTGATTATTTCAACAATGCGGACTACCAAAGTGCCCTAGCTCCTTTTTTAAAACTTTTTAATCCTTTCCAGTTGTTTAAACGATCCCACATGTCTCGCTCATGTGCCAACTCAACCTCAACTCTGCTTTACTTCTCCTTCAATTTCTCTTGAGTTCTACCTGCCGCTCTGTCTACTAGGACTATTGTATAGTAAGTACCGCAGTGAGCTTTCCTCCAGACTGTCCGCGGTCTGAATCTAAGTCTGCTGTACCTGGTTCTATGGCGTCTATTAATCTTCCTTGGTCTTCTCTTAAGACTGGATTATGTACACCTGGGCACTATAATGGCCCTGGACTCGTTAGCCTTAGTTTGACACAGCTTCGGCCTCGTCTGTTTCGTCTCATCAATAAAAAGTCCCAATGGGTCGAGATGGTAGTACAGTATGGGCATTTTCTTTTTACATTTAACCTATCATAATTGGAGCTAGCATTACAAAGGTATATGAAGTTAGTTTATTATGTATTTTCTTTGTTTGTAGGGTTCAGCTCCCCGCTTTTGTTTTGTTTTGTTTTGGTTTTCTGTTTTCTTTTTTT